>JAOEHY010018291.1:0-56440 GCA_025447955.1 Psilopsiagon aurifrons | reverse complement strand
TACTTGAAATAGATTGCATAAGCATGAGTACTTTTTCAGAAGTCTCGTAGACATGGCAGAAGGTTAATGCATGCAATTTTACACTTCATAAAACTGCAAACCTAGAAATATAAAACAAGGTTATAATTTTAAACAATATAATTTTAACCACTGCAATACTTGATGTCATACATGAATGATTCAAGATCCTCAGTGGACCTCTGATCAGTTAATTTTTCATCTTAAAGCTTGTTGCAGAGATAAGAAATGGTAGAAATGACTTGCCAAAGTTGAATACAGATTCTGGTCATTTTCAGGTGCAGCAACTTGAAATTCTTCAAGCTCATCTGAAATGTAGAGTTCACTTACAAATAAGATAGCAGGAATATAGTACCACAAGAAAAAACACAGTCTGGTGAAATCGATTTTACTTTCCCCTTCACCCCCCCCTTCCAAAAGCTAATTTATTCTCTGTAAAATTACTTTATCTAGGCTGGTGTTTAAAATTATCGTACAATAATAAATGGGTACTTCTGATACAATGGCAGCTACCTGGTGAAGTGTAATTTCAGCTTGGCAAAGGTTTAAATTGAATAGCGCAGGGAATGTGGGTTGTTTCTGTTTTTTTTTCCCCCAGCAACATGAATTTTGTTGTTTGATTTTCTTCTTATTGAGAATCTTGCAGTGAAGGTACACTTTGTGTGCTTGAAATCTCTGCTTTAAAGACAGATTTCCTTCATTTTGTTGTGTTTGGTGGTTTTTTTGTGGGTTTTTTTTTTGTTTGTTTGTTTCTCATTTTTTTCTTCCTTTTAAAAAGCTGTGTGGACCCATCTATTTGAATTAATTGCTGATGGACTATGACAAAAGCATTGGGGGGGTAAGGGGGTCAGTGGAATGCAGTGATCTCACTTTAATAACTTAATAATATTGATAAAACAGTGTCTGCAGTCTAAGCTTGCATTTGCTTTGCGATTGGTCAATGTTGTCTGGATAGAGAAAACTCAAATTACATTCTAACCTGAAAGTCAATTCTATACTTCCATTGCATTTGAGTAGTTCTTACCAGGGTGTGCAGTTAATGGAGGGCAACCCTGATGCGCAAACTGTGAATCATAAATAGGCCAGCCTGTTGTCAGGGTTGCCCAATACTTGTTATCAGAGAATTAAGGAAAATTAGGGATTTAAAGTAGTTGTCTGGCCTATTCCTTTTCCCTGACTCAGTTACATCTGTCGTTCTCTTATAATTTCACCAAAAGTAAATATTTTAATGGAGCTTGGATGGCTTATGAAAGCCCACCTTAGTTGGCGTAGTTTTTCACAGGGCCTTCCTGTCTGAAGTCTGTTTGAACTTCTTTCAAAAGAAACATGATTTAAAGTGTTTCAACCAGTTCCAAGCCCAAAAGAGGATCAAATCTTTATTTTGCCTATATAAAACTCTTGTAGCCTTTTCTCCAAAAAATTCTAGTGTTGCTGTTTGTTGGAGATGTGATGCTTAGTGGTTTAAGGTGTGCATGCTGTGATGATATCTTTGGCAGTTCTTACTAAAATTTACACAATTGGGCAGAACAGGAAAATCCAGTAACAGGTGCTCCCATTCTTTTGGCACCCTCCGCAGTGAAAGCATCTTATAGCTGCAAGTATGAGCATGTGGGGGGTAGATTTATTCTTCTCAGAGGGAAGATTAAACATGAAGTAGAGGGGGAAACCTGTGGAAGTTGTACTGGGAAAGTGAGAATTAGAACCTGGCTGGAAGGAGAGACTTGGAAAAGGAGACTGGGCTGGGCACGGCTGATGTCAGTCACAGGCTCCTTTCACAAGTTAAGCAGACAAGGTTAAGGAAGATCTGGGGTAAAGGCAAGTGTACTGTGATCAGTCAGATGATTGTGAGACAGCTGATAAAAGCAGCAATGTGTCTGCTCAGTGTATTCAAGCACCCTCCAAACCTTGAAGCAGAATGTGGGACTAAGCTCAGTGTCTCCAGAGAAGGCTCGCTATATGTAACCTACGTTTGTGTCTTCCTCAGCATCCAGTCTTAGTATTTGCCTTCTCTTTGCTTCTGTATTCCCAGGTCATGATGGATATACACTGGGTGATGGAACTATGCTTCTATCAGCAATCTAAATTCTGGCAGTGCCTTTGCAGTGTTTGACTTGCAACTTCAATGTTCTTAGTTTTGTTGTTCCATTAGCATTTTCAGAATAAGGAATGAGCAGCGTGTACCATGTTGTGCTCTTAGGCTACATGAACTGCCCCTTCCTCCACTTCTGCTGGGAGCTGTTATGAGAAAAGCTTCTGGCTTTCCTTTTTCTGTGGCATATTTTCAACCACCTATTATTAATTTTGCTCCAAAATATGATTTAATTTAAGAAACAGGAAAATAGCTTTTGTAAGATGCCCCAGTACTGTTATGATAAATGTCTTAGGAAAAAAATGATAATAATGAGATTATTAAGAAACAAATACTACTGTTATTTCAGAGCCGAAAGAAATTATGTTATGGTCTTTAGCTTTTCTTGTAATCACCATTAAGGATTTTTTTTAATGTAAGTTTGATGATGTTGCATAAATGAAGAAGCAAAAGCAGCCTTAACATTTCTGTGAAGATTTGTTAAGTGAGGGAGAGGAAATTTCTTTTTAAAAAATTATGAAAGATGGTTACTGAGTTCTAAGCTATGCTGAAATTATTATTTTGGGCACAAAGAATGGGGAGGTAAAGGGAAGAAGGGATTCTGTTCACTGCAGACTTTTTTGTCTTTAAACTCATCAGCCCTAGCAAAGGAGCTGTTTTGGTTTGTATTAACAATGTACCTGCATTACTTAATTTTTTTGTTGGAATCGTTTTCTGACTGTATACAGTCTGTTGATTTGAAGACCCTGTCATGTTCCTACAACAAATCCCATCTAATTTACTTGGCTAGTCTTAAAATTGATCACAGATTCTGTTTACATATGCTTTTAATATTGTAACTTAGGACTACTCAATTAGTTAATTTTGCATGCAGTTAACATGAATACTAATTTAACTAAATTCATTTGCTGATATTGTTAGTGAGAGAGTATTAATTTGCTGGAAGAATAATGGGCTTTTTATAAGCAGTATTTAGAGTCTTTAATAAAATGCTTTTAGTTTTGCTGTAGTACTGTTCATTACAGTACACTTGCATATACTCATAAGTTAGTGCTATTTATGTATTTTCTCCTTTTCCTATTTTTCTGTGCTGGTAGAATGTAGAATTAGTATTTTTCAGAAGAAAAATAGTGCTGACTTGTGTAATACTAAAGAACAAACTGATACAAAGCAGGTATCAGAGTACAGAATGTACTTTTTTGTTCTGTCATACTTTTCTCTAAAGTGTTGAATTTTCTTTTCTGAAAATGGGGAGAGAAATAGGCATTTCATCCATTTCCTCTGTGTTTTTAATCTGACCCACCAAGTTGTTGCAGGTGAAGACACAAAACAAAAGGCTTTACATAGAAAGCCTTTGGCAATGTACCTAGTTCAATCTGTGGTCTTTGTGTCCTGCTTAATATAGGGGGGTGTGTGTACCTGCCTAGGGCTACCTTTTGCAAAAAGACAGCCTGAACTCAGAATGACAACATGGAGTGTCTTAGGGAAATGGCGTATGGAAATTAACAGTATAGATAAGCATGTATCTGTGAAAGTTGGATCCCTGCCTTGTTGTCCCTGTCCCTGAAATTAATAAAAGGCAAGAAAAAAATTCCTGTAGAGAGACAAAATTTGCCATTTGCAGGAGACTCATGCCTAGTACTTTTGAAGGTCAGGCTGTTTATTTAAAACTCAGTATCAATTTTAGGTCTAACTTTGGCAAAGTCAGAGGGTGATTTTTACTTTTGTTAAGGTTTCTGAAGTGTGGTTCCTGGTAGTACAGTTTCTGAGACGTTGCAAACTGAGGGACTGGAATGGCCATAATTGTTTTTCTTTTTATTTCTTAACTTGGGTCCCTCAGCTTATTGTTTTAATTTTTTCCCCTTCCCGTTTTTCATATGTAAATTCATACTGTGTATCTTTCTCTGAATCATAATTTGCTTGAGTGCATGTGAGGAGAATAAAAAATTAGTATTTTGCTCTTTTTTTCCTATTTATCCAACTGCTTCACTCTTTGAAGGTGTTTCCCTTACTGTTTTTATAGGTATCCTACTGGTAAATGTTTCTAAGCAACCATTATGGCTGATTGAATAAAAGCTGAACTTATTAAAAAGTCCCTGAATATTTATATGCTATTCTGTAACGGCAGTATTGGCTAAATAATGTATGTATTTAAGAACTTCTTAAATGCAGAAGTATCAGTCAAGGTCTATTGGGTAAATAAGATATTTTGAATTTTTTATGAACTTTTAAACTAAAACAAGGTGAAACATATTGTAATTTTGAGTGTTCAAATGGATCAATGACTGGAGATTCATTTAAAGCTCAGCTTTCTGTGGTTTTTCCTAGCTTGTGCCTTTAGAGCTTGTTTATCCATGTTATGAAATTATGCAGAATCAACAGGCAGCATCAAACAGTCAACATCAGCCTATGCAGAATGTGAGCTGGGTAAGCTTTTTACCCTGCAGCTTCACATTCAGTGGTGCGGGATTGTCTATGAGATTGTACTGTCAATATCAAAGTATAGCTGTGGGGTCAGAGAAGCAGAGCTGCTTTGTAATTTATACTGTAAAGCGTAGAATGCAATTGTTCTGCATGTGGCTGATTGAAGAGAAGGCTTTCCCACCCAGCATCTCTGGTGTAGAATTTGAGGGGCTCACAGAGTTGCATGTCAAGGGCTAGTAGAATTCTCCTGAGTGTTTCATGAAGTTGTTGTGCTGCAGTCATCTCTTCATGGTACTAATGACTTCATGTTTCTGAGCTGCAGTCTAGCTAAAGAGCTAGAGTTATGCTTTGCCAGGTTGTTGATAGCTGTTGGTAGGTATATACTTTACAGATAGCCCATCTTCTAAATCTCTGGAGGATGAATGGTATCTTAATCACAGACAGGATACTCTCTATTCTAACTAACTGGTGTTGATCTCCGAACTAGGTAAGATGATGAGCTGCCCCTCTCTGAGCCTAATGGAAGAGACCTGTCATTAGGAATGCAGCTTCAGCCATTACAATCTTATATATCAACGTTGGGGAAAAACCTGAGCAGGTCAGGTGAAAAGGTATTTTTCTGTAGAAATCAGGCTGGTGAGAAGGAAATGTCACATGCAAAAGGCACTTAGGCAGAGCAGGAGGCTAGGTACCTACCTGAATCTGGCTCATGGTTTTCTGGCAATTGCTGAAGCATTTGGATTTAGGCATGTGAGCTTTCAAAGTGATGTTTTGAGTTAAATTTTCCTTTATGACATTTAGCTCATTTGGAAACAAAGACTGAGATCTCTTAAAAGGAGGCACAAATGGGAAAATGAGATCATTAATTGTTGAAGCTGGTACTGTAACAAATTGACTAGAAATGTGGATTCAGAGAAATTGATGTACTTTATCCTTCCAAAATAAATGAATTCTCCATCTGCTTCAGCTTCTCAACTATAATGAGGACGCTGGGCTGTCTCTGCTATTGGTTTTTCTGTCTTCCTGAACTATTTTGGAAAGTTTAAACATTTCTCGTATGATTAAATACACTTTCAATAAATCAATCTCATAATAATTGTTGTTCAGGAGAATTCATTTTTCAGTTTAGTCTTTTAAATTACTGTTCTTCTTTAAAGGATTCTTCTGACGTAATGGCTTCTGCTAAATCCATTTGCCATGCTCTGGCTTGTAATTACTTTAGATTTGAAGAATAAAATGAATGGCTTTATTATTAATCAGTAGCAAATTTGTCTTACTGTTTTTAACCTTAGAGTGGCCTTTGCTCATGAAATAGTTTTAATGGTCTAGATAGCAACATTTCATACTTCTCTTTCAACAGATTAATGAAAGCAATCGGATAGTTTTGTGGTTTTCCTCTTCTACCACCCCTCTCTCCGTCAAACTTTTGTCATGGTGACTGTCATCATGTGTTTGCTGTTGTATGCTGTCAGCTGCTGGCCCTGTGAAAGGCTAGTTGTGCTACCTGCTTGTAGACTGTAATTTTTTTCAGATTGGGCTAACCTTTATTTTTGCATTATGCTGTGGAAAGTACATTTCACTTAAACATGGTATTAATTTAACATTGGCTATTATGCTGGTAATTGGTCTATTTGAACTAAGTCACTGTTCATGCATGAACTTGTAACAGTAGAAAGGAATAAATAGTTTAAAGGTTTCATAGCTTTTATTGACAATGGTTTTGTTGCCAGATGCGTTACAAGTCTACGCGGTGACTTCCAGTAGCAGAATGCCATCCTGAAGTTTTACAGCAGCTGAGGCTTGACAGATAACTATCCTATGTGAATCTCATCCATTTGGCATCATTTCTTTTTCTGTAGTCTCTTGTAAGGTAGTTCAAACCCACCCTTAATTTTAAACTGCCAGTCAAACTCAAACTAATAAGAAAGTATTTTCAGCCTTGCTGAACTTCTTAGGATCTAGTGGATGTTACATTAATATCTTATTTTCGGAGACTGCTTAGAAAATGAAAGTGGGTAACTTGTAGAGCTATAGACATTCAATAAATCTCAGCTTTTAATTTCTTTAGGGATTCATTGCTGAAACAGCGCTGTGTTGGTTTTGCTTTCTCTGTCAATTGTGATGTTTAACCAGGGCTAAGAATTTTTCAAGTAATGCTTAGGAATTGGAGAAAACATCCGAAGAGGAATGAATAGCATCCTTGAAGTCTTAATTCCATGGCTTTCTAGGAGGCCGTTAAAAATGTAAGTGTAAGACTGGATGGAATTTATCCAGATACAACATCATCATAAAAGACTTCCACCTGTACCTTTTATCCTTAGTTCCATGTGCATTCACCTCCTAGTTTCAGGAGTTGTAGTTTTTCATTTCACATCTGTAGTTTTTCATTTCACATCATCATTCATTTTTCAGTTCATGTACTAGTATGCTTATTTAAATACATTTTTAATTGTGAAAAATCTAAGTTTTTATTGATGGCACTTTATTATGGTCACTTCCATCAAGTATGTGTCAAGAGCTTTATGTACAGGCTAGCCCCTTCTTTGGACGAAAAACACCCCGGGGTTATAGCGCAGGGAGTACAGTTGTAGTAATAAAGATTATGTTGCTGATAAGTTCCCCTCAAGGCCCCATGATGGTAATACCCCTATAGTTTGTCTTTAAAGAAAACTGCTGAGAGGCAATAATTTTTTTTTGTATGTGTCCCATTTTCATTAATGCATGGTAATTGATGGAGTTGCAGTGACTTGTAACAGTAATGAGTTCTAAACATAAGAATGCACTCCTTTCTAATAAGTGAGCACTGCTGGGGTTTAAAAGCATACTAAATCAGTTGCTTTAGTATGAATTTATTAGTTTTTTTCAGCATTAGCTTTAATAGTAGTTATTTACATAAGCGTACATCCCATTAACCGCCATCAGGGCTGGAAAACATGCTGAACTGTTCATATTTTCATATAATTATTGAACATAATGGTTTCATTTGCATTTCTAAACAGTGATGTTTCTGTCAGGCTTGGAAATAGTGTCTTTACGCAGTCCCTATTTCACATCCACTTATTTGACATCGTTAAATTTTATGCTAATGTGCTTCCCTAGAATGTCATCAGTAGGACAGATGCTTGCACTTTAATATACAAATCAGAGATGCTTTTCCCTCCCCCCCTCCTCTGAACTGCAAAAGAAATAAAAAAGCTTATCTGCACTTTTTAGATATAGTTTCTTTCATTCTAAAGAATCTGTAAGAAATGAAACTTGGCTTTCACCCCTACGAGTTGCTTCCAAATGTCATAACAGATACCTTCTTTATGAAGGGTGGGGGACTGTACTCAGTATAGAATAGGAAGTGTCTTCTAAAAGTCAAGGTATTTATGTGTTAAAATAAAGACTGTAACCTAGAGTTTGCCTCGTGTGTGAGGCATGGTGCCTTATGCAGCAAGTTGCAGATCTAGTTGGTGGTCCGTTGGCTGGCTTTCCTGGTGGCAGATCGTTGCTGTGGAGAAGGCTCAGGAAGCGAGCAGTTTCTGCGGCTGGGCTCATTGCTTGTCAGCAGAAGTGCATTTTGAGTTGTTCATTATCAGGGTTTTAGTTTTACGTTAAAAATGGAATTTTTTGTTTTGTAGTTCTGCACGCAGATGTATGTGAGCCCTTGCTAAGTGAGGGTGGTGGTTGTTGAATGATCAGTGTTGCTTTGATTCTTTATGTAAGGGCTTTGATACTTTTACTGAAGGTAACAGTGGAAGCAGATCATCAAAAACCTGAGAGATAATGCTAGTAATTGCAGTTTTGAATGTGGAAATAACAAAGTAAGTAAAATCAGCACCACTGCCAAACCCACACTGCTTTCCTTCTGTTTCAAAATGAGTATGTCACATCTTGTTCTGTATGAACTTCATCTTAGGATGGCTTGCTTACAATTGTAAGCACAGTGCTAAAGGCAGAGCAGAGGGGTGCATTCTGCGGTATACAGTGGTGATCACAGGAACAAGTCAATATCAACGCATATAATGTGTTGTTTACTAGCCACACATCATCCGTGTGAATGAGCATGGAAGCCCAGAGAATTGCCAGCTCAGTTCTGTGTTTTTACTGACTTAACATATGTGGCATAGGGCAACTGCTGTCTTCTCTCCAACTTGCCTATTTAAAAATTTGGGGTACTGCTTCCTCACCTTTGTGTGACATGAACGATTAAATATATGCACTTCACTTAGTTATGGCATTTTGCAGACACCCTCAGCCTCGAGTGTTGCAAATATGGTATATCTCTGAAAGTCTTAAGTAAAACCAGAAATGTTAGGGTCAAGCAAAGGCTGAAAGAGATATGTCACACAGAGTTGTAATTTTCATTGTGTTTTATACGTAAAAATAAATGTTTAAAAATGCCTCTCTTCTTGGGCATGTCTTTGAAGAAGGTTTGAAGGAGGCACCCAAATGGAAAAGGGTATTTGGACTGAAATGAAAAGGCATATTTTATGCATAAAGGGCCATGTGAGCAAACTGGAGATATACTCTGATGGGTTCTGGGCTTATGGTGTCTTTAATTATAGATGATTAACAATTTGCTGGTTGGTTTGCAGACAAGTATAGAGAAAAAAATCCCTGCTGGGAAATGCTTGCAGTCTAAGACCTCATTCTGGTGGTGTGTGTAGAGCTATATTTTAAGTCATGAGGAGTAGCAATATTAAAACAACAACAAAAAAATTGCTTTTGTTATCTAAGAGAGAACCACTGGCTTTTTAAAGTATTTCTATTATAGTTTTGAGGTTACAATAGTGCATGCAATCATGTTATAGGAAACAATTTGGAGCAAGGTGCTTTTTGGTAAACCTTTTACTCAGGATTAAATAGGATGCACCTAAGTGGAGTAGCAATTAGTGATAGTGCTAATTTCAGCTGCAAAGGGCTGGGAAATTCAAAGGGCACCTCTGGCATGCAGATCAGACTGTTGTACTGCAGAGATTCTGAGCTGACCTCTTGTCAACTTCTCATTTGAATCCTGAAAAGAAGACTCTAGGTAATCGGCAAGTATCCTCATTTTAATATGCATCCATAAAAGGGTAAAGTATGATGATTTTTAACATCAGAAGATTAACATTGTACCTTTAAATAAAATATGATTAACTGGTACAGAATTAAAAGTAATAGAACTGAAATATTCAAACTATGACTCTGCAGTATCAGATTATGCATCAAGTGTGACAGTTTAAGTACTGAAGTGATTTAAAAATGAGCCAGCTGAAAGATGTATGTCCCAAATATCGAGAATAAAATGGACTAAAACAATCATGTCTGTCAAAACTTTCTCAAAGTATCCTGGCTGAAGGAACCGGGAAATCAAAAAGTAGCGTTGTTTACAGTGGCTGCATCTTGCCTGGTGCCAGTGCAGGTGCAACAAGGGGGTAGTCATCATGCTGTGGTGGCATTCTAAACTATGATTTTAAGCCTGCCAGATAATGATTATGTATAAATTTAGTTGCCAGGCCAAATGCATTGCTTGTGGATTCATCAACCTCCAGCAAAGGTTCAAATATGATTGATACAGCAATGTGTCTTTTCTTTCAGCAGTTTGGAGTCAGCCAGGCTTCTTAATATCCCCGTACAGTTTCATTTCTGGTAGATTGGCACGTTTTGATACATGAAACCACATATTTACTCTCTGAACTACTTAGTGTTACATTTTGGAAATCTGAAAATGCCATTGTGAAAGGTTTGTCATTTAACTTCTGCATATTTTAAATCCTTTTTACTGAAAATGATTTCTTTTTCCCCCCACCTTGTATTTCTATAAACTCTGCTTCGAATTTGACAGTTAAGTGGCACCTTGCTGTCTTCTGAAGTCCTGTAAATGAAGCTTTGAGTGCAATTTGGGCATTTAATAATCCTCTTAAAACATTGTTTTAAGCAGCTTTGTGCACATTAAGCTATGACACCCTGAAATTGTTTATGAAGCATCAAGAGGAGGAGTGGAATACGGCTTATGTTCCAAACCACAAAAATAAAAGAAGTGGTAAAAAAAATGTACTGCAGTCATAATAATTGGCAGGTCTAATTTTGTTTACATCCAGGAACAGGATACTGAAGTAAGAGGGTGTTGCTTTCGTGTAGTTTCTTCAGAGAGCAGGACTTTAGTAATTATGTCAAAATGTGAGCAAAGCACTCAACAGACTTTGTAGTCCGTGAACTCTTCCAGTTAAGCTCCTCACATGCTTGTGTGGATTTCTTTGTATTTCATTATCTTCAGAGAGGAGTTTTTGGTTGCTATAAATAGTTAGACACATTGATGAAAGATCCTTAGATGCTTTTCAAGATGTTACTCATCATCAATGCAAAATAAGTATCAAGTGAGCCCAGCTCTTAATGTCCAGGTATCACTTTAGGTAACTGGACAAGTCCTATGAGGCCTTACTCCTCTGTTTTAGTGCAAATAACTGCATTTAACTTTCTAATGCTTTAACCTCTTAATAAATCTTCTGAATATCAGAGGTATTCAGATTTTTATTGAATTTATAGGTATTTATAATATATATATAAAATGTATATATTTATAGGTATTTTATAGGACAATAAAATATAAATAGAGCAAAATTATAAATAGAGCCAAATTAAAAATCTTAAATGTTTCTATTTTTGATCAGAGAGAAGTTATGAAGGCAAGTAATTTAAACTTCAGGACAGAATTTGATTGTGGAAGGAATTGCGTAGTACCTCTGATAGTGTAAGACTAGTTCTGGTTACCCTGAAAAACCTCTTGGTTTCCCTGGAAAGCCACCTTGGTACACTTTTAGGTACATATGCTGTGATGTCTGGGAATCTGAGCACAGCGTAGTTGATTTTAATGAACCGTTTATATTGAACTTCTCATTCTGGCAAAGTTCATGTTGTGTATTACACTCCTCTTTCTGGAATCTGCCACAGGTCAGTCCAAAGAATTTAACAACAATATAATTGTATTGTTCTGACTGAACAGTGAATGCATCAGAGATTCTCCTGGCCTAGCTGCAGGGGACAGATGCCCATCAGGAACCTTGTGTCTCTCTCAAACAATCCTCATAACATATTTTTGTTCATAAGGTTGTAACTCTGCCTTGGTTCACCTGTTATTTCTGTTCACTGTGACATTTTTTGAAGGATTGGTGTTTTACAAGATCCTCTAATGTTATTTTGACACCTTTTATTTTTCAAGCTAGGCACAGTCACAGCTAGCTTAAACATGCTTGTTCTTGTGCCAGCATTTTGCTTAAATAGATCTTCCTTCTGTTTATTGTTTATGCAGAAGGGATTAGAGCAATAGACATTCCCCATCTCACAGGGAGAAGAGAGGACAAGGTGAGAGAGAGAAGTTTCTCTTTTTGCTTGGATGCATGTTGTACAAATGATGGAAGCTACTTCAAGATTAGAACAGGCTATAAATCCTGGTGAGGTGGTACAAAATTGAAAGGAATGGCATGACTGAAAGGTCAGGGAACAGCAAAGTCAGAACAGTAATGTGTACTAATTGGGTTTTGTTTATTTCTTGCATATGGAAGTTGTCTCAATAAAGGTCCTCTTTGCAAAGCTACATAGGAAAACTTCAGGTTGATGTTACGGGAAGTCGACAAAGGTCAAGCGTAAATGCATGTATGTGTTACAATTCTAGAGGTTGGTCCATTGGAGCTACTGAGCACACAAATAGTGGTGTGACTTCAAATGGCCCTCTCAACTTCTATCATAACAAAGGTGTCTTGTTAGTTTTTCCTGTTAGGAATCATGTTCAGTCTGGCTTTATCATCCAGGGAGGATACGGGGCACCACTCCAGGCTTTCTTTTCTTAGTTGTTCAAGGACATCAAGCTATTGTGAAGGGTTTAAATTTGGAGGGAAAAAGCAGCATGTAGCTGGATCTGCATTAGCTGTGTAGCTACTGGCTTCTCAGATCTGTTAATGGTGCTGCCTGCAGCAAAATCAGGATTTATTACCCATCATCATGGTTTTTTGCTTTTAAATACTAATAATGAAGTAGTCAAAAGTCTGGGATCTTGATCTGCAGCAGATTTGTATTTCATGTAACACATCTAGTGAGTCATATATTTGCTTTTCATGTTTTGTATTTTCTGCAGTGTGCACGAGGAAATGAATGTGGCTGAAACCATTCTGAAAGAAAATACAGGAAAATTGGCTATTAAGTCAAAGTTGCTAAATGCTCTCCTTGGGTGTTGGATTCAGTCTTTGTCTACATCTGTCCCTCTTGGGGATGATTTGCAGCCCTTTTCCATTGGCATGCCTTTTTCTTTGTAGCCACTGAAATAGATTCTTAGCTAATATTTCATTAAAAACATATGAAAGGAAAGTTCTGCAATTTGTATCTCATTGAAAGAGTCATTATTTGCTGCTGCTGCGTGAAAATAGATGAGCTATGAGTAACTCTTGCATTGTGGGAGCTTTGCTTTATAGTGTAGAGTTTTGACATAAAATTATTGCGGTCATGCTGAATCAGTGATATTTTGTTTCTAGTAAATGTTTAGCCCTCGAGAGCAACCCAAAATATGTTTGTGAACTGTTATAAAGGTAGTTAATTTTTTCCTCCTCTTTTTATAATATTGCATTGCTTAAGGTGTTCTACTCTTTTTTTTTTTTTTTTTAATGTCAAGCATTTTACTTTGATAGGTCTTGTGAAAGCTGGAGACTTATGGAAGATTAGTAAATCTGGCAGAAGTTTGTAAGACTCATGAAGAATATATGGGATAATACACAAAGTTAAACTCTTCTTAACTTTTTGGAAACGTTTGCTAGGTAATATGAATCTTCAGGAAAGGGGTATTCTGTTCAGGAAGACAGTATGGTAAGCTTATTCTCTGAATTTTCCTGGAACATAATAAGTCTAGCCATCTCAGAAGTGTATTGCCTAATGTGGGTCTATATTTCAGTGATAGATGTTTGTTTGAAAAGGTTGTGTTGTGTATTTGCTATAGGTTGATTCAGCAAGGTAAATGTGTAAATCACTATAGTTGTGTCTCCTATATTTTGGAACTCATTATCTAGTTTATTAAAGTTGAGTGCTTGTCATTGGAGTGAAGAAGTTTTTTAGTCAGAAGAAGTATGGGTGTAGGAGGGTGTACAAAATTTCAAGACAGTTTTTTGAAGGCATGTAATGGCTTTTCGTGTTATCTCTTTCAGTGTAGCCTGCAGGAGGAGTTCTGTGCAAGAGTTCCCAGAGTTTCTTTGCACAACTGTATGGATAAGATGTCCTCTCCTTTGCAGGCTGCAGTTATGCTGTTATATCACAGGAAGAGAACTAGAGGTGACCTCTTAAGAGTTTCTGCTCTAGACATTCTGTCAACGTTATTTCTCTGGACATACATCTTTGGGACTTTCTGCTATCCCTGTTAAATAGTAAAGATAAGCCATGACCCATTTACTGTCTCTGCTGTCTAAGCTGTGCTGAACTCATTGGAGAGATGAGTTGGAGCCTCATTTACTCATTCTTCCCCTTTTCACTTTCTCCCCCTTCACTGCTTGCCTTGGCCAGCTTGATCCCAGCCATGTCTGTGATGCTGTGCTATGGAGGGACTTGGTCGTTGTTGATGTGTTCAGAGAATGCCTTCTATGCCTCTAATATGGAGATGTCCAGAAAGCAGTGCAGTAACCAGTCACAGTGCAAATCATGAATGCAGCGCATGAAATCATTCTTTTTTATTGAGGAGACTCACCTATAAATCAATGTGAATACACACAGTATTACTTTTTTCCTGCTTATTCCACACTTTTTGTCAATTATGTAGTGTTGAATATGCAAAGAATTGAGAAAGTAGTACTACTAGATAGATGTATGTCCCATAGAATTTTTTGAAGTTTTTATTCCTCTTTAGGATTTGGGTTTTTGTGTCACAGTTTTATCTGAAGGAGAGTGAGGCTTCTGAAGTGTTTCTTCCATCACCAAAGAAGTAGTTCATCACAAAACTTTTTTTTTTTTTAAAGGACATGAGTTTCATGTGTACAGAGCCAATCTGAGTATCAATTATGACTGCGAGACTAGTGCCAAGATTAGTCTATTATAACAGCAGAGTAATTCAGTCTAACATTTTCATGCATTAAGCTGCACTAGATGCGCATTATTAACACAGAGAGGGTGATGTCACACTGGAAAATGTTTTATCTGGTTGTTTTCATTGGCCTGACAGAACTGCAGTATGAAAGGTACAAAGTTTGGACAGGCTCTGTAATGAACTTGCATACCAAATCATCTGTCAGAACCCTGGTCAGCTGGGAACTGGCTTGCTGACAGACATGAGACTCCTAGTATAACCATGTGGTGCTTTATCTTTTATTTAAAACTCAGTTGGCTTCTTGTTCTGTAAGTTTAATAGAGATGTAGTCTCCATTGGCACAATGTCACTTCTGCTATAGTTTTATCGTGTAGAATGTTGACTTCTCTACAGTGCTCTCCTCCTGTGAAAAGGATGCAGCAGAAGTCTTGGAAACCTCAGAAGTGCTAAACCCTCAAATTTTGTTTGAGATTTATTTACAGAAGGAGTTTCCTACAGTTTTTATGGTCTTTAACCAACAAAGTTGTGGTGAAATAGACTAATATGCAAAAATTACAACAAAATTTATAATGGTTAAGCAGTTCTGGTGCAGTGCTGGGAGATTGCTTTTAATTGATTCTGACATTGTATTATGATGCATCTTGAATAGTCAAAGGAACTTATAGATTGTATTCTTCGACTTTCAGTTATTTCATAGATCAGGATTAGAAAGCTGTAGCTTTTTTGATTACGTAGTGTTACTTCTTGAGCAGCCAATGAAAATCAAATCAAGGCGAACAACTATTTTTTCATTTAGATCTGATCAAAATTTTAACTTTCTATTTTTCAGGGATTGTTAATACTTCAAAATTCAGTTTCTTTTGACTAAAATGTGTTTCAAACAAATTCAAAGACTGTGATGCCATGTTTTGGTTTTATGTTCTTTCATGGCAGTGAGAGATGTGTGTTGTGATCCTGCTATCCTGATAATCATGCTCTGACATAATGGAAGTGATCTATTTATGTTTATAAGAAGTGTGTCAGTCTTTCATTGCAACATACATGGTATATCAATACTGAACGTCAGTCATCCTTTTAGTCTTTCAGCTACTGCCATATCATTATGACTTTTTTCATAATGAGCAAAACATGACAATTTTTATATGTGGTGATACAAAAAACTAGCAAGCAATTGAATATCTGATGCAAAGTGAAAATAACCTCTTCTTTAAAACGGAGGGGATTTTCTTGTGTTTCAACACTGTTTTTTTGTTTTGTTTTCTTTCCACCCCCCTTTTCCTGGTGGAAAAGTATTTTTGACAAAAGGTCAGTATCATGTTAGAAGCAGACGTTTGAAAAAGAGACCTGAAAGAGATCCTAGGCATTCTTTTCTTTCCCAAAAGAGGATGAATCACAGCCTGCCTTTCTCTCTGACTTCTAGTTCTTTGCCCAGATAACATGAATTTGAAGTTTAGATTTTCACTCCAATTTGGAGGCTTTGCCATAGCTGTAAGCCTTTCACAAGCGTAGGAGTTTAAATTCTTTCTCACTGAACACATTAAGCTCTGCGGTGTCCACTGCTGATAATAAGCCTTCCAACCTGTCACCAGTTTGCTGTGTCCTCACTTGCGCTTTGTGAAAGGTGTTGCAGTCTGGGTATCCATCCCACAGATTACTGGCAGAGTTCTCAGAAATGGTGAAGTTGGTCAGATTTCAAAGGGCCATGAGAATATTATGGGGAAAGTGGTAGGTAGGCTGTTTGATCAGCTTCAACTACAATGCCAATAAACCTTTAGCTTAGCTGGCATTAATGCAGCCTGACTGAAATAGCATTTAGAGTTAATGAAACTACTTTTAACAGTATCTGCAATGCTTTCTGTGTGTGAATGTGTGACATTTTACCAGTGCATTGTAAAGACTAAATTGATTCTTAGTAGAATACATTTCTGTAGTCTAGACAAGCCCTAATAGATCTTTTTCCTAGATAGCAGACGTAACTTTTTCTTAATTTTCTCTCTTGATTAAAATCCTGAATGGGGTGAGGTTTCTACTAAATGTCTACTCAAAACAAGCTTAGAGAAAATGGAATGTCAGCCTTAAAAATGTCACTTTAATATGGCTTGACGTGATAAGGTCCTAAAAGTCTCCTAATGATATATGTGCAAGTATGGAGTATGTCTGCTTGCTGTATTTGGAATCAGTGCGTGATGAATGTATATTCACAAAATATTGATGATACTATGCTGTGTGGTGGATGAAAGGTGACTGAATTTTCAATATGGAAGGTTAAAAACAAGTATCGTAATGCTGGGACAAATTTAGATATTATAGGGAATAGTGCAATTCTAAAGTATATTTATGCTTTTAGGTGTGAAATGGAAATAGTTTCCTTTGTGCATCTGCTTATTTGCACAAGGACATATATTGTTCAAGTATTTTTTCATAGTGCTGACAATGTTTTTAATATGGAAGATATTCTAGTTTTAGTAAGTTCATTTTTGTCTATCCATAACATTCTGCTGACTTCTCTTTTGTGTCTAAATACTTGACTGATAATTGAATTCCATTCATTTATGAATATATCAGAAGTCTTATTTAACATTAGCGGCTGGAAAATCAAGGAAAGGTGCATGTCATGTGTGTGCCACATATTTAAATCACACTTGTAAAAAAGCCATCTGTTCAGCGCTTCATTTTAGGGCATTCTTTATTCTACAGAGAATGTACCCATTAATAAGGAGGGTTCAAAAGCAACCTGTTTATTGTACCTATTAAGCAAGGTGTTAATTTTCTATATGTGTATGTATGTGTGTCTGTGTATATGTATTAGCAGCTGCTTGGATTTTCAAAATAAGAGCAATTTAATGTAAGCTCCTAAGGGTGACATTTTGCAGGTAAAGTCTAAACAAAGACAATAGAGCTTCATATTGAGCTGTGGACAGTAACCCCTCATAAAACTTAGAATTTTTATTCGTGATTGTTTTTCTGCTCTTATATAACTTGAAATTGGGCAACAGTTCTTTGGGATAACCTATAACCTGTTATGTGCTTTAATAATGCAAGGTTTTGCAGTATTGTCTTACAGTTTTTGAAAATTTTTTTTTTTTTTTTTTTTTTGTTCAAAGCAGGCACATTAAAATTGTACTTTGCTTATCTGAAACAGTTATCTAAAACAAGGTTATGGCAACCACTTATTCTGTGTTTAAGTGGGCAAATTCCCCAGACCATCTAAACTTGTTTAATATCCCCTTGTAGTGTTTGGACAATGGACTGATGTTATTACAAACTATGAATCAAAGTTAAATTGAGAGTATAAATTCATGTTTAAAGCACAGAACAAAGTCAGGTTGATGTGAAATTGCAATGAAGTACAGGAAACCATGGAATAAAAGAATTGCTGATTCTTAAAGTATGTTAGACTAGTTAAATGTTGCATGATGAATGTGCGCTTGTGCAGATGATGACTACCGTATGTTAAAGGTACCTCTTTTGTATTTGTACTGCGTTGATCAGGTGACTCCATGTTCTGGTTGACAGCTTGGCAGATAGCTGAAACAGCATTATAGGGTCTTCTGCTGTTGCTTCAGACCTGAAAGAGAGGTAGATGCCTTGCAAATAGTCAGATTATTTCTACCAGCAGATGAACTCTCGAGATGCAGTTTAGTGCTGCTGAAGCCAGGGCATCCCTTCTGCTAGTGTATGATCTCCTTTGTTGCTGTCTGTTGTACCAGAAGACACTTGAGATGATAGTGCAGATAGGTTTAGGGGTTTGCACGAGAAGCAGTGACTTCTGTTTGTTTTCATCAAGATGCAAAAAGGGTTTAATGAAATTGAATTTATGTTACTACTACTTCTGTGAATTCGTTAAGTGGAGCTTAAGTTAGAAGAGAAAAAATTCTACCTTAAACCTTAGAAATGTCCGTGTTTGCTTTCCTTCCAGGATAGAGGAGATGATGTAGAAGCATTTCTGAATGAGCCCCATTACCTTTCTTGAAACATGCTTGCTGTGTTTTCTGCAGCTGTGGAATATTTTTGTGTTTTGTTGGCCACTAATAAGGAATATCTGGGTTCCTGCCCATTCTAGATACTCTTTATTTTTGGTGTCCTACCGCCTTGCTTGTTTTAATCAATCCGAGCTTAGCTAAACTTGAAAATGTGCACATGTCTGAATATGCACAAGAATGCATTCAAATACTTAGCTAGCAGTCCCAGAGCAGTGGGATATATGTATTTCTGTGTCCTCTTGGATAAATTATATCTGTATGCAGTTATGGATGCCCAAAGTAGATGCATGTTGGTGTAATGAGGATGTTTCTGAACAGCACAGGCCAGGTCCAGACTTACCAATTTTTTCTATCTGACTGCTACTAAACAGTGTGGGTAATGTTTAATGCAAAAGCACGGGATTCTGCCTGGTAAAATATTAAATCCAAGAAGTGCAAGGAAGAGTAATGAGAAATTTAAGATAAGGATGCTAAGTGTAATTCAAAGCCACATATCTCTTAAAACAATAAAACTTCCCTCGCACAACCCGTGTGTTATTGGATTTTGTGATTTCCAGTTGAACTCTTGATGCATGTGTGCTGACCTCTATGCAGAACCTTCTTAGTAATCCATATTGTTATTGCTGCGTTGATTTAAAAATCTTAACTCTCTGCACACTCTTTTCTGCACCCTGAGCAACTGGAGGGTAAACAAGCCTTGTTACTTATCTTTACCTTAGTCTTTATGTGCAAACTTTAATACCTTATTCATATAAGGTGTGACCTTTTCTACAGTTGCAAGCAAGCCTCCAAATAAACCTTGAATTATTAAACTACCCTTTATGTGAATGTAATACAGTTCTTATGCTATTTTATATTTCTCTAGCTTCCATTTCTGTCTTACAGAAATTTATCCAAATGCCAAACCTATCCTTCATAAGCAAAGTAGCTTTGTCTCTTACTAATTAGGCAAAAAAGAAAAATCAGAGACTAAAGCTTTTGTTTGAGCAGAACTGAGATCCTGTAATAAACATTGTGGGCATAGAAGAAACTTCGGTTCACTTGTTAATAGGCATACAAGAATCTGTTTCAAGTGATGTTACAGGACTACCACTATAATAAAAATTGGGGATTGTCTTCTGAAATAGTAACATCAATCTTATGATAGAAGCTCATGCTGTTTTAACTGCTGTTTCTGTTTAATTGTTTAATTGTGTACATGTGTGAACCAAATACTGTCAGGTTGCAGCAGTGTGAGTATTGTTATTTGCACTGTATTAGCAATTTATGATAGCAAGGCAAAGCCCAACAGTCTTGCGCTGAGTATCTGTTATGCCAAGCATAACTTTATCTTTCTTTAAAGACTCTGGGCTGGTACTCAGCCTCATGAATTCCAAGCCTGAGCTGCTCCAGATAATAAATGTGAGGTTGAGTTTTGCAGGGGGAAGGAGAGGGACTGTGGATTATTAGTAAGTGGTAGCAAGTATGTGAGGATGGGTGCACATATTCTGTCTTAAAAGATAAACTTGCTGGGATTTTTTCAGAAAGCTGGTCGGGGAAAAAGCAAGGCCACATTTCAGCTTGTTTTAAATTTGCCCTTAAATGCTGGTCTGAAACATTTAGAACTGTTTCTGTTGAATAGTGCAAGGGTTTGACTTGTATTGCTTTCAATGGCTTTCGAAAGATTTCTCTTCACTCTGAAAGTGTGCTGCATTCATTTATGGCTGTGGCATATGTACAGGAATGGAGAATGCCTTGATTTATACTGCTTCATTCCATGTGTCTCCTTGCTTGAGTCAAGGTTCCCAATTTAAGAATTCATCCAATCTCCTGAATATAAGTGCACACAGGGTGGCAGAAAAAAATGTGGTTAATGTTTCCCAGGTTGCAGTGACTTTTGTTGGAGGCCATAGGAGTTGAGATGCTCAGTTCCTTTTCAGAGAACTTTTGAAAGCTTGGGACGGGATACATGACTTATGGAGATGTTAGCTACAGCTAATGACAGATGCACAATGGAGCGTAAGTAGTTGGTTGTTTATCTCATTCTGCAGTAATATGAAGTGAAATGCCCCAAGTGTCTGTGTGAATGTTAGTGGAACCATTCCAGGAATTTTATGCTTGTTTATGGTGAACTCTTTTTTCTTGTTAGTAGTGTTAATACATTTATTGTATTTTTTTGGATGTGTTTCCTTTTTCAGTTATACATTAATCTACTGGTTTTAGTGAATTGTATGTTGTAAAACATACAGAATATATGGCATGACTGGAGTAATATTTGCACTGAAATCTGTATTTTTGTGTTCCCCATTGCTTGTTACTTTCTAATAGTTGCTCTTAACAGTGATTTTTTTTTCTTGCATTTATTTTGCCATAGGGTTTGATGTATTTCAGTGAAGTTGACAACCCTTACATTATTGCCGTAAGAGCCACAGAAAAAAGTATTCAATGTCTTGAAAGAGACCACTTTAGCGTATCTCACTGAAATGCTTGAGAATATCCAAGAATTTATATTCTAAAACTATAATTCTAAGCTTGTCATTATTGCTTGTCTAGGCGATAATTCTAGGCTTGTCATCATAGAAAGGCACCTTCACACATCTTTAATTTCTGTAACTAGTTTTAATAATTTCCCTGGGACCATCCTGAAAATAGACCTTTTCTCAGTTATATTCTGGTTATGCAGGTCAAATTGATTTATTTTTTGCTATCCCTTTTTTTGTGATCTGGATAAGCATACATAAACATGAAATTGTGGATATTAAACTGTACCTAGCATTTTATGTTCTTTCCCATGCAACTTCCTCCTTTTTTAGAGGACGAACCATAAAATCAACCTGATGCGTAATTTTACTTTCTGGACAGAGTCAGCACTGTGCAGTTTAGCTTGCGAGTACAGAAACTTTGGTAATTCTAAGAATTATTCAGTTCGTAATAATGTTCTGTAGAACTTTCCATGAACTGGGAAATTACCGTGTGTGTTGTAAAGTGCAGAATTACACCTAGTTTTCTGTGAAAGAGGGGTAGTGTTGTCAAGGAGATGGGGAATCTTGGTAGTTTTTTTTGTAGTTTGCAGTTGATGAAAAAGCATAAAATTTTGTCTGCATTGTGTTTTTTCCTCTCAGTGATTATAAAATTAGAATAGTGGTGTGCATGTGTGTCTCTATATAAATGCTTCATGCTTTATGACAACATATAGGGTTACTGAATTAAAATAATGTAGTTGAATCTTCATTAAATGGTAAGCTTCTTTTGAAATACAATTAGGAATGCAGTAACTTCTATCTTCTGTGTGCCAATATAAATTGTGTGTATGGAGCCAGTGGGTCTGTATCTGTACAAAACTTTGCATGCTGTTTTTATTCAACCTTTTGACTGTATTTGAATCATCTCCTAATTTCTACTTTCTTGTAAGTAGTTTACATAATGCTGCTGCTCATTTAAAATCAGATCATTCTAAGGACTAATATAATGTGTTGTGCTAAACTAGGTCCTTCCGTTCAAGGAGATCAGAGTGGTTTGCAAATGCTCATAATTCTGTCGTTATCCTGTGAGTTAAAATGTATTGCTGCCATCTCATCTTCATAAAAATGAAGAAAATGAAGTAGAAATTAAAGAATTTGTTCAACATAAAGGAAGGCCGTAGCAGAACTATGTTTAAAACTCTGATATCTTTATTCTGTCACTTGTGTTTCCCCTTGCTTTTTATTTGCTTTCTAAGCTTGCACAATAAGGACTCTGGGTAAACACTGCCTTTACTGAAGGCAAAAGGATAAGGACTTCATTGAAAAACATTGGAAGCTGAGTTTATTGCCAATTAGGGCAACCTCAGTAGACAAAAAAAATGTTTTGTTCACAGGAAGAGTGAACTTTAGATTCCCCATTCTGTGATTTGTTTTTTTTTCCAAGTCCCTATGATCTAAAGATGCTTTGGTTGTATTAAACCTGCTTCTGTCAAACCATATCTTTTTGCTACTTGTAAGAACCTATCTGACAAAGGTTCATGCAAGTTGCTACTGCTTTTGTCTTCCTTTATTTTCATTTTGGGCTTGGCCTTAATCTCCGTCTGGAACATTTAGGCATTTCCGTTTGTCTGCACATAGACATTAATTCTTTAGACAGCTCCTACAAAATCAAATGGTGAAAAGTGAAGCAGTGTCTTTTGCCATTTACATGTTAAGTATCTGTTTGGATGTGTGGATGTTGATAATTTATCTTATTCTTGAGCAACTTTATATTGCAGACTTGATTTGTTATCTAGCTGAGATACAGTAAGTGCAATATGCTATCTGTCACCTTTGGCAACATGGCCTGTCTGAGTAGGTGTAGGAATTTACATCAGGGAAAATGTCTTCATACCTGTATGTTGAAACTTTCCCAGGAAGAGAATAATTTTAAATCATGGAGGAAGCTGAGGGACATCTTTTCTGGTTTCTGTCTAGTGATCGTTTGTCACTTTCCTTAAAGGAAGTTACTTCAGAGTGACCAGGACAATGTTTACAAGAGTCAGCCTTCTTTTTGCTTTAATAATTACACTTTTTTGTTCCCTTTGTTAAGGTGTTGGGGTTTTTCCCCATTTTTGATTGGTTGTGCTCTGCATGATGAAGCTATATGCAAAGTGTGCCCAAGACTCTTGTGAAATGGTGTATCTGCTCTTAAAATTCTTGTCAATTAAGAAAAAAAACCTTTTGCTGTTGGGAGAATGGTTGGCTTGTTAGCAGTGATTACAGCTGCTCTGTTGAGTAGCACCTCCACCTTCCATCTTCCAAATATTTGGAGTATGCTTTTGTAATTTTTCTTTGTATTCTTGCAGTGATTAAGAAGCATTACTTCCTTCCCTTGGCAGAAGGGAAGAAAGCAAAGACTTAAGTGCCAGCAGAGCTATTTATGACCCAACCTACTAGTTTGGTGGGAGGTGCACGATTTTCTGTTGGAGCTGTAATTATGTAGTGGGAGAATTGACCAAGTAGACAGTGCTAGGGCACTTTTCCTTGCTGGCATCTCAGAGGGGAGCTACCATTGGCAGGCAGATTTGGGTGAGATCCAGACCTAACAGAAGACTTAAATTGTGGGGACCTAATGGAGCGCTTCTAAAATGCAAAAGTCCCAGTTTGTTAGGTGGAGAGATATATTTTGGGATACGTAGGCAGTGAAAGGTATGGAAAATGAGAATTCTCTTTTTAAATTGGAATCAAACTTTCAACAGCATTTCTTCACAGTATCAAAACTTAGAAATTATTAAGTTGGCCTGGCCCTTGTGAGCAAGGTGCCAGTTGTGTATAAAAAGTAACCTGAAAAGTACTCCTCTTTCCTAGACATCAGGGAAGGGCTTTCTTTTCTTCTGGTTGTTAAAGCTTGTTTATGTGGAGAGTGCAAATAAATTCCAATTTGTGTTTGTTTAAATCCATGGGAGTGAAATTTCTGGCATGGAATTTGAGCTTTTGGGGATGTTTTAGGGATGCTTAAAGTGGAAACGTGCTTTAATTCATTTTCTAGCAGTTCATTTGTGCAAATGCAAGTGATATCCAACAGGCTCATTTCAAGTAAAGGCATCCCTCTGTTTTTTAATGCTTTATCTAGCTGCTGGAGACTTCAGAGTTGCTGAAGTCCCAACCTCTTGTTTTGGAAGGGGGAGAGACACCTATATATGCACAGAGTGAAAATGATAAGAACGGAAGGGTATTCTCTGAACAGTGAGAGGTGCAGCAGAGTAGATAGTCACTGTGTCTTCAGCCTTTTTGTGTAGGTTATTCTTGAAGAAACTGTAAAGCATCAGGAGTAAGAGATTTGGGGGGGGGCAAGTGGCTCCCTTGCCCTGGTTAGAAGTACAGATCTGTTGCTAAAAGTATCATCTACACAGGTTGAGCAAGAATGCCATGTTGTATTCTAGGGACAAGATGTTCTGTTCAAAGGAGTTGGTTCTGTTTCAAGTAGTTATGCTGAAATATTAGTTTTGAGGTTAGTACAGAAGATGTAAGCTATATTGTGGTAAATACTGAGAATAAACACCAAATAGATATTGGAGGTGAAATCCGGGGGCTGAAGTGTGACAAAATACCCCAAGATGGGTAATAAGTTTCATGATAGATCTTGTTAATTCTGTGTTTGACTGAATACTTCTGGTGATGTTTATTTTCCAGGCTAAGTTAAGTGTTGCAAAACTCTCAGGGGAAATCTGTATTTTAAGTGTAACTTGAAATGGGATGACTGTGCTTTAAAAAAAAGGGAGATGTGCTTAACGGAGTGCATGAAGGTACTCAGTTGAAATGGAGTGCAAGCTATAAAGAAGTAATACTGAAATATGTGGGATACTTTAGATATTAATCTTGGTAATTGACTAAGCTGAGAATGTGTAATGTGTCACTGCAAGAAAGAGCAGATTTTTGGGGTATCAAGGAAGTTCCCTGTTTGTGGATTGAGAAGGTGGTCCTCTCTGTTAGTCTGTGACAAAGTCTGGAAAAGACTGTACATTTTTTTTTAGCCCCAAAGTTTGTACTTGTTGGGAACAAAGATATAAAATAAGCAAGGAACAGGATAGAGAGGAGATGGACTGACAAACGCAGTAGGACAAGTAGGCGTTTTTATCCTGTCAAGATAGCAATTACAGCTCTATGGGCTGTTGTTGGTTTGCAATTTACTGTATGCATTGAGGGAGAAGAGAATTTCTGATCTTTATAATTTAGAATCATGATGGTGATTAGCCACAGAAGAAATCAATACGTTTCATGTTCAAATTGAGTTTACCAACTTGATTATTACACCCCCTACTTGAGATTTATTTTGAAAGCCAATTGGAATATTCTGCTAGAGTGCTGCTTGCTGCTTATTGTAGCAATGTGAGCTATATTGAGCTTGGCATACTGGAGATCTCTGATCTACTGCCTTTTTTCATCTGAAATTTAGTTCAAAGTATTGCTGCGTTACTTTTGCAGCTTTATATTTTCTGGCTCAAGTGTGACTTGCTTGGAATTGTATTCCTGCTTTTGTGTTGTGTGCATTTACAGTGTTTTACAAGTATGTTTGCTGTCCAGAGATCTTGCAAATCACGATAATTAAAAATGGCAACTTAATAGATGAGATTGTAGAGTAAGCATTAATGAAGAGGGCAAGCTGACATTAATTCCCATGCAGAATGCCTTTGACAGCAGATGTAGGTTCTCTTTAAGGTCCAAAGATCAATGGCAGTAAAGGCTGGAAACAGTGTGGGTAGCAATGTAGAGAAGCAAAGCACTGAAGAAATAGGAAGAGGTGGAGAAGCCAAGAATGGCAGCTGGACAGGCACAAGATTGAACATCAGGCTGAACTAAGGGAGTGGATTCTTTACATGACTTAATTTGGGATGGGGTTGAATCTTCTTCAGAAAAAATACAGACTTGAGCAGTTATCTTCATGATGAGGAGAGAAACAAGGTGGAGAGTTTTCTGCAAAGCTTACGTTCAAGTGTGAATTGTTTGGAGCAAGTATGATCTTTTTCCATTTAGTGTCTGAATTTCTAAAGTGCTTAGGCAGTGATACGTGCAGTGAACAGTGATAAAAGTTTACTTGAGTCTGACTCTAGCAGAAGAGTGAATAGGATGGTAGGAATCTGAGTTTAGTGATTGTGACAAAAAGCCACAGGGTTGAAAACAGTTGCATCAAGCTGGCAGACCCTATGGAGTAAAACACTCAATAACAAGACCATAGTGGTACAGGGTCCCCAAGAGTTACAGAAATAGGAGAACAATTGCTTGTCTTGCGGTTCCAATTAAAAACTTACAAATTGAAGAGGACATTACAGATTTAAAACAATGGAAAACACAGCAAGCTCAATGTGCTACAGAGACCTGCTGAGGGAAAAGTGATTTGATTTTGATTGTCCTCCTGACTTGTGACATTTTTGAAAACAAATGGGCATCAGGAAGAGGGTGCAGGGAGTGTGCGCTTTGTTGAAGCATGTAGTGAGTTGGTAAGGAAAAAGTGTTGTGTTTCACTTAACTGAAGCAAGGATTTTAATGACCAAGGTCAGCCTATTTTTGGAGACTTAGAAGAAGAAATAACTAAATCTGCTCAATGATACTTGGTAGTCATAAGAAGCATAAATCAAAATTAGAAAGGCCTGTATTACGCCAGTATGGCTTTTCATATCTGCAGTATTTAAATTACATACAAAAATCTTTATGTGCTTTACAAAGTCCTTCCCTCCATGAGTTGTAGAAGTAAGCTTGGTGTAAGTGATCTTACTTGTATTTTTTGAAGCTGGAGCTGAATCACAGGGTCTCCATTTTTATTATTTTTAATTTATTTATTTTTTTCCAAAGTGCTTCAGGCTTCCCAGGCCTTCTCACTTCAAATTGCAATACATGGGAGTAGAAACTTTAAAGTGATAGCTGCTTGGAGCCAAGCTTCGAAGCGGATTTTATAGCTTCAAAGCTTTGTCATTCCTGACAATCTTTGTGGCTGTGAAACTGACTGCACCAGTAATTTTTTTAATTCGATACTTCAGCTGTGGTACAGTTATTACTACTTTCTTCTTCTGACTTTTATTCTAAAGTATTATTCTGTTGGCCAGAAGGATTTTTAAGCAACAGGCTTTATAACTATATTGTATTTGACATGAAAAGGTGCTGTGTGGAAAGTGGGAAGTTGGATCTAAGCATCGTCTAGAGAATAGGCCTGCGATGCTACTTAGCTGTCTTCTAGCGAAGTCCTCATCTCATATCAAGCCTGTAGTACACTTTCCTAAAAGTTAACAAGCTGTGGGTTTTGTGAGCCTTTGTTTTTCATTTCTGTGAGCAGAGTATGGATGCTATGAATCTGGGAGGGTAGCATGCTAGAGCTGTAGAATCAAGAGGAGTGCTCCAGCTTTTCAGAAATGCCTCTGCATAGGGAAGGGGATCCTACAGGTGTCTGGGGAGGTGTGGTGAGGTGCAGGTGTTAAGATTAGGAGCACAGGAGCATGTGATAGGAAAGGACATTGATGTGGCTAGTGAAATTCCTTTGGGAGACTGCTGAAATGCAGAATAGTGTAATGTTCAGTTCAGTCTGATGTGGCTAGTACCTCTGAGCCTGCGCTTAAGCTGAGACTTCCAGGTAGGAGCTGGCTATACGGGTGACCAGTCAAGAGAATGTCAATATCTAACCCTTCTTACATGTAGGTTGAGAGTTGCTACTCTTAGATTACAGATTAAAGGCTGGAACCTGGCTCCCAACTTCTCTTTGTTCCGAGGTGGCACTCAGATATACACAGCTCTCTGTTCTCAATGTGCAATTCTTCTTGGGTACGCTCTGTCCTATCCCCAAAGAAATATCTATTTCCCCTGCTTATTTTAGATAGAAGAATTTCTTAAGATATTAAGACCTTTCTGTTAATTAGAATGGTTGTTGAATTTTGTTAAATGGCATGTGGCTTGGTAGGTAAAGGCTTGTGTGTTTCTGTATGTTCTCTTTAAATAGCTAAAAATTATACCTAGATTCCTTGTTAAGTATTTGGATAAGCTTCTCTTTGTTCAGTGGTATTGCCTGTGACTTGGAGGCATTTTTGTTAATTGGTCTTGAAGTAGGCTCAGTGGCTTTAGTTTGAATTAATTTTAAAATTGCTTTTTATCTACTCCCTAACAATCGCGTGCGCAGCCTTTTATTCTGTTGAACGTGGCTTGGTTGGTTTGTTTGTTGGTTCAGGTTTTTTTTTTTTTTTTTTGCTTAGTAGAAACAGTTCATTTTAAACACTCTGGTACATCTATTTGTAGGGATTGTGGAAAGCCATAAATATAAATTGAAAAGGAACCGGAGAGGTTTTGTTTTGTTTTTTCAAAACGTGATCCAGGAGATACTAGTTGTAGAAGGGAGCAGCTTGGATAATACTCCTGAAAATTGTTTTTTACAGCCAGAGCTGCATTGCCATTCTGTGTAGACAGCAGATGGCAGCATTAGACAACGTGTGCTTTGTCCAGGTACCAGAAATCGAATGATTGCTTTTGGGGTTTCTTTTGTTCTCCCCTTTTCCCTTTTTTCTTTTATTTCTTTGTTATACAAAGTAACCGGGAGCTCCAAATTTTTACAAACTGCCGGTTTCATCCTTCTCTTAAAAAATTAATTTGTGAGAGGATCTGTATTTTGTGCATGGTGCGGTGTGCTAAGAAATCATTCTCTAGAGTGAAAATGAAATTACTTTGCAGAAGGGTGCAGAGTGAGGGGAGATGCTGCTATTTCACTTGACTCAGGCAGTTCTGGCTTATCCCAAATCACATATATCTGTCCTTCCTCTACCTACTTACAGTACAAAATGTCATCTGGAAAAAAAAAAAGAATTAGTCATAATGTAGCGGCAAAACTGTTGCCTGGAGAGTGTGCCTGCTGAGAGCCAGACGCAATTTGGAAACAGTAATAAGTTTCCCTTGATAGGATTATTTTCACTCTGCTTTAAGGGGGAGAGAGGATGGAGAAGTGTTTGTTCCTAATGGGAATGCCCTTGAAAGAACAAGTAGGCGCAATCAAGGGAGAAATATACATATTGTGCAGTTAAGATTGCAGTTCTTCTACAGACTAGAATAGATTCTAGTTAAATTAGAAGAGGTGGATTATGCGCCTAAGTTCAGTGTGGCCGTACTAGCCCTGCAGCAAATGTCAGCGGCTCAGCTGTGATGAGCGGTGTGTGGTGTTTGTGGCATGAGATTGTTTTAGGGTAGTTTGTCAGTGTTGTCATTAATGTAGCAAGAAACACAGGACACTTTTACCAAATGTAAACTACCCTCAGTGCAAAGAATGCATTAAGCAGCCTTTTTTTCTTCCAGTACTGCTTTTTAGGAGTAAGACCACATCATTATTTTTTGAGAGCAAAATGAAAAAGGAATCTGTGTAGCATTACCCTCCCTGGATGTTGAAAGCTGTCTTTTAGTTTTGCAGCCTTCCCTGGCACTAACCCATCCTTCCTGCCTTATGGAAGCTGAATAAAATGCTATTGTCCATTTGTGGCAATCTGAATAAGGTTGCTGCAAAGTATGAGAAAATCTTTTGATGTCCTAAATTGTGTAGTTAATGCTATTTTTTTTAGGGTGGTTGGCATAGTTCCTTTTGTACTTTGGATGTGTATATCAGTAACAAACTGGTAGGCTTTAAAAATGGTTTAGAAGCTGTGAAACATCAGTTTCTCCCTTCAAAAAAGTCCAGGTAGATTTGAAGGGGGGTTAATACTGTAAGTGTGAGTGATCCTGCCCCAAGCCAGTGGAAGAAAACAAGAAATTGGAGCTAAATGGAGTGATTTTTGAATGTTTACTGCTTATTCACAATATAAATTCCCCATGCTGTAGCTGTGACACTGTCAGTATTGTACTGGGCCTGCTGGTAATGAATGTTGTAACATCTTTGCTTTTTTTGTCACTTATTTTATATCTTTTTTTACTTTAAATAATTTCTGATGATAGCATCCTTGGTAAATCAGGGCTGTGTGTTCCAAGTTGCCTATTTCATTAGTGTGAGTCTGATGTATTATTCAAGCAAATCAGTAATAAAAGATTTAAGCCTTTGTCGGTTAGCTATAATGACTTCCAGCCAAATTTCGAACTGCAGTTCACCCATTGATGTGCTGAATCTGTCTTGTCGCTTCCTCTAGTATACGGAAGGGTTTTCCCATGAAAAAGAAAATGAGAGGAATGTGTTCCCTGAGCTGTTAGGAAGGTGGCAGCAGTAATCGTGAGGGCTTTGTACTGGTTATTATGGTCCAAAAGTAAAGTGAGTTGTGGTTTTCAGACTTTGTATTTGTGGCATGAGGCACTAGGTGGCCATGTATGATGCATTCTAGTCTTCATTAACTGATGAAATTAAAAAAGTGCCAGCCTCCATAAGTTTTCTATGGCGCCGTAGTGTTCAGTCTCCCCAGACTTTCCTGCCAATAGCCGGATGAGGATGTGCTCTAAATACCTAGTTTGGATCACTCCCTTTTTGGGACCAAGGTTGAGAAATCTGCCCTGAAAAGCACTTGTTTTGTGTCTGCAATGCATTTCCTTTTAGTTACAGGCTGCCCAACTCCTACTTGTTGTGTGGGACCATTCTTAGAGCTCTCTCATTGTCTGTGTTCCTGCACGCAGGATTTTTAGCATTTGCATATTAAAAATAGTCTGAGAGAGAGTATTATCCAATATCAGTGCCTGGTTGAGCAAATTGGCACAGGTTAAATTGTATATTGCTGCTATACCGTGGACTTTAAGAATAGCATATTTTTGTGGTGACATTTTCTTTCTATTTTATTATAGGCTACAAGAAGCAAAGAATAATCTTTAAAAAACTTTCAACCAAGGTCAATCTTTGGTCAGTCAGGATATTCTTTTATGGGTTTTGTTCTGTGTTTATGGCTTTATTGTTTGTGAATCTGTTATCTTGACTCCTGCTAGGAAAGAAAATATTATTACTAGTTCTTGACTCTGGCTAGGGAAGAAAAGATTATTGCTAGGTCTGTGTTTGGGCTCAGACTCTTCAAAAAATGGGATCATCTTTTTATGAGGGTGGGGGATTTATGGAGAACTGTAAGGAGAATTACTTCAGCTGTCCAGAAAAGTGTTTGTTGTTTAAATAAGAACGTACAGATTTCTTGGATTTGAGCGTGATTTGATGAATTTGGTTTCTGGGATGCATGTTACACAAGAAAAGCTGCAAGGACTGACGTACTATTGACACCAGAAAAGCTGGGCAAACATGTTAAAACCCCCCTAAACCCCTAAATACTAATACTTTCCCAGTGCATCAGTATATAGACTTACCAGTGTCAATGAATATTGTTCTGCTAGTATATTTCTTATTTCATGCTTCATTTTCTCTTCTCCCAGAGCTAGAAGTGTCATAAAGTGTTTTGCATTATAAGTACTAGGGATATTGTGTAGAGACAGTATTTGCCATGTTCCAAGAAATAGAAGGTGTGCAGAAATCTAAGAAATTGAATAGATAGTTCCACCTCTACCATTTTCCAGAAGAAACTGGCAAGAAGTAAACACATGGAAGAAATTGTATCTATATTCCTATGTCTTCCCTCTGACTCTTCTGTTTCCTCTCTTTTTAATTTCCCTATGCAGCAAACCTGATAGATGCTCTTGCTATAGAAAGGTCTGAACATAGGCTTTGCATATTAGTGTTCACAGCAGTTAATGATACTTAGGTTCAGAGGCGGGGAAAGGGAAAAAAAATACATGAAGTAGTGGCTCAGCTTCTCTCAAATGGGTTTTAATTGAGCTTTTCATGATGAAAAGCTAATGCTATCTGTTTCCTAGAGATGACTAATTCTGTGTTCCAGTTGTAAACTGAGGAGATAGGACCGTAGTCAGAGGAGCCTTGTAACAAAATACAGTAGCAGGCATTTGGTTGTTGACTAAATGTTTTAAATACATTAATTTATGCTGGGAGGGAGGAAAAAGCTACCTATTTTTGTTACAAGTTGTACACTTAAGGGTAACAAATAGGAACTATGTGGCTGGTGCTAGACAAATATTTTTAACAAGGCTGTTTCCTGCTGCAGTTCTTGGAACAGGAAGTAAACATCTGTATCAGACAGGATTTGCTGTTACCACTGATAATTACAATGATTCTCTTCTATGAAAGCTACTTAACTCCAACAGCATATTTAACTACATATTTGTATGGCGTGCATACAAATAAGTTCTATTTTCAGTAGCATTCCATACCTCTTTTCTGCATTGATCAGCTGTAATACATTCTGAGTACTTCTGTATATCATTGAAATGAAAGACTGTACTGCATTTTAAGAATGAACATTTATGCTTCCAGCTTCTTACATATTTTTGTTTTTCTTTCCCAAGGTTTCCTTGATGCAGATTATGGTGAGGTGGCAAAAAAGATGGTCCCAGAGACCAGTGGTATTCAAAATGCCCCTGTCTGAAAATGTTGCCTGAGACTGGTAAATTTATTCAAGCAGAACGAAAGAGAACCAAAAATGCAGAATCTATCAGTAAGTCTGCACTTCATGTCTCACTGAAGCAGGGAACATTAATAGATCTCCTCATGTTACTCTGCCTGATTAGCTGTATCTGGAAAAAATGAGCCTTTTCTGCTGATGCGTTAGAGGTGTGTGCTTTAACAGTGACAAAGGAAACGTGAAGAAGGTGGCAAGTGCTTTCTAACCATTCCTGTTGTTTATGTTCTTATCTGAGTACATTTAAAAAGGGTTGTAATGTTTATTTGTGAGTACCTTGTTTTTAGAGCTAGGTATTTCTCTTCTCACAAGGGTTCAAGGGTAGGAAGTGGTAATACTGGCAATAGTGCTCCATTTGTTCTTATGCTTTGAGCAGGAAAACACTTACATCCTAGAACACCACTTAAAGTTGATTGTGTTTCTCCTGCTTCAGTTTACAGCCTTGGAAACAAACTCTGTCAGGCTGATGGGCTCAAAACAGTTGCATCTTATTCAGTGTGGTGTAAAAGGTAGTGACTCTGTTAGTGAAAAAGCAAAACACAAGAAAATCTTCGTATCGGTTCCGATGTGGCTGAGACTGTAGTGAGCTTCAAAGTCTTGCATCTGTGGAAAGTGATGACATGAAGAAAGTAGTCAGTGTGGAAGATCATGTAGAGATCAAGAGAATTGGAAACGAAGTCAGCAAAGTAATATTTCTAAAGAAAACCTTGTATAAGAGAAAATAGAAGATAAGTTGGAAGCTATGTCTAATATTAAGGTTTTAGGAGCAGAAGGCATGAAGGTGAGAGCTCAAGGAGGAACCAAAAGGAACAGTTAAGACCATAAATATGTGATGATGACAGTAGCAGGATATAAAGTAAAAAAAGAAGCTGAATTTTGTAGGACTGAGTGAGGAGTGGATCATGAATTCCTGTGTAAGGTACTGGGATGAGAAGCATTACATCACTGACTAGATGAGGCACTTACGAAATCTGAGGGCATGTGTTTACACTGGGGGCAGTTCTGCTTTTACATTTAACATTTCTCATAGGGGTGTGTGTGATTTGCTGCTGATTTCACTCAAAGCTGCTTTTCTAAGAGAAAGTCAGCATCATCAGTCTTGCTGTAAGAACCAAGCCTCTCTAATACATCTATTTCTGGCTCTTCTAGTTGTGAAGAAGGTGGCCCTTCTTCTCTCAATCAGTATGCTGCTAAGTTGCATGGCCTATGGCTGTTCAGACTGCGAAAGTATTGAAGAAGTCTGAACTTCAGCATTCATCTTTAAGAGACGACAAGACTTCCTTGCCTCTGTCCATCCATTTCAACATGAGAACTTCCACTGAAAATGAAAATTTAAACGTAATTCAGAGCCTCATAATAAAACATGTCATGTGGTTAACCTTTAATACAATGTAACATTTAAAGAATAGTTTGCATCTTTTGCTGGTAAATTACTACATAAATATTTAGATTAGGTGGGAATAAGAATGTGGCATTATTTATGGATCCATATTTCTCTGGCATTTCGGATGCATAGTTGTTTTGCTCCTTAATAAATGCAGACATTAAAAGAACAAGCACACACAAAGTGCTAATTTTAAAGCTTTGAGCTCAGGGGAGAAAAATCTCCACATTTTTGTTAGAACTGCTTGTCGTATCCTGTAGCATGATAGAAATCATTTAAAACACTTGCAGTTGCATTAAGCTCCTTTACTTCTGATACTTGTCATGGAGTGACATGTCTCACCTGCTAGTGCAGATTGGTAGCAGAGCAACCTGTCAGATCTGAAGATGTTTTGGTGTTGTCTTTTCCTTTTCACTTCAGAAGCAGATGTGTTATGGTACAGTTACTGCTTTAATTTTTGCCCCTATCTTGCTTCAGTTCTCTCTCACCTTAATCCTTGGAAGGGAAAGGCAAGAATATATGAAATATCTTACTGGTGAAAGCTGTCAAAAAAAAAAAAAAAAAGAGGAGAGCACAGGTTCCTTTTTTCCAGGTTTAGCTGGAGATCAGACTGTTAAGGAGACTGACCACAAAGCTGCATTGCCAGTACAGTGCACAGCAATTCAGAAAATGGTCCTGAAATAACAGCATTGCAAGCTATTGCAGAAGCACTCTGAGATCTAAGACCACATGAATTCTGTTACTTGCGCTGCCCAGACTTCTGTGAAGTTATGTAAATCACATACCTTTTCTGCAGCTCGCCTCCCCCTTTACGAAATGTGACCTTCTTTGTAGATTGAACATACAAAGATGATGACAGTAAGTCCACTGATGCCTGTAAGCTGTTGAGATACTGCAGTGATGAAGCCTCTGGCTGTTAGCACAGGAGTAAGTTTCCATTTGAATTTGAAGAAATATGTGTTACCTTGATCTGTTGAAAGTAAGCAGAGGTACAGAGCAGCTGTGCTCCAGTCTCTCCTTCTAAATTAATCCTGCACTTCAAAAGTTAATTCTTTGGGGACTGTCACTCCTCCATGGTCTCCACAATGTTTATCAGTGAGAACACCTCACTGAATGTTCATGCTTTTGTGCCTTGGGCTTGGCTGAGGTATCACTTGAGACCTGCAGGATTTTGTATTCCAGTTCACTGAGCTGTTCACTGAACAGTTTCCTGTCTTGTGTTTTGAACTTCTGTAAGGAAAGTAGCTCTCTAGATTCCTTTCTTTGTTTTTCTGTATAGTCCTTTTTTTGAAAGCTAGTCACTTCTAGCTTAGGGTCTTTGCAAGGTGTTCACATATGCTAATTTTACTTTCCTACACCTTTGCATGAAACAGGCATTCCCATATAGCTTGCTGTGCAGGTTACCTTCATGTTGTGTTGGTGTGGAAAATACCTCTAATTTCTATGATTTTTGTAGGTCCCTGTTGTTGAAAATCTTTTAGTGTTAAATGTTTTTCTCCATTTCCTTTTACGGTGTTTGGTTTGATGGGTTGGAAATTTATAATAATCACAGGAATGTATTTTACAAGAAGGCCTTTTCAGTACCTGACTTGACCAAGCTCTTCTGAGCCTCTGTGGTAAGCCCTTCATTATCTGCCTACCCCCTGGATCACAGATTTTTCTGGTTCTGTTTTTACAGAGAGTGGCTGTATGCATGGAGGCATCTGACTGCCATTCTGTCTGTATTGCTATAAGTAAAGAATTTGCTGAAGAACTATTTGCTCACTCAAATATTAATCCTGTGAGAGAAGGATATCTGAAAGTATCATTTTCTTGCTGCCAGTAACTGCTTTCTGCAGACTCTTTTCAGCTGTTTTTTTTCTTCTGATGAGCAGTTCTGAGTTTAGATTTTGGAATTCCGGTCTTCTGGAGTAACGGCCCTCCAGCGCTGATATCCTCAAGGCTAACACCTACCAGTTTTTCTCTAAGAGGAATAGAGCACTATAATGAGGGAAAAAACATAGTAGCTGTGGAGAAGAGGTTCTCTTTCTTCTCCAGCAATTCATTACACTTCCTTAGTTTATATGTATCCAGACAGATGTCTTGGTATGCTCCATGTAGGAAGCTAAGAAGACCTCCAGAATGCCATCTATTCTTCTGTGGTAATAAATGTGAAGATACAGGGATGAGTGTTTTTCTTGCAGCAGGTAGCACTTCCAGTCTCATGAAACTTGTTTTTACCTGAAGGCATGAAAACTTCCAAAAAGACAAAAGTGTGAGTCAGTGTCACTTTGGGAATAGGCCGGTACTGGCAAGACCCTTTTTCTAATACAAAACTGAGTGACCAAAGTGTGCACCTTTATCTTCAAAAACAGTAGAAAAAAACCCAGGAGCTGTTTGGATCTTGGAATTTAAGACTTTGTTATCAGCGCTTCTCATTAGAATCATTCCAGGTCATTTGTTTTCCTCCTCTTTGTTAAATATTAGCAATTTGATTAGGAAATCTTTCTGTTTGCTAAATCTTGTATTTATCTGGCTCATAAAGGTTTTCCTGTTTGAGAAAAAGTAAGGGCCATCCTGGTCATTTTGGTTTACTGAGAGTGTAAAAATGTGTATTTTTCCTTACCTGATGTCCTCCCCTTCATATGATATTAAGGTACATTGTTCTGGTCTGTCCTGATACGCCTATGGACACAAAAGTATAAAATCTGGAACACTTGTATTGTTTGTACCATACAGCTTCCTTTTCTTCTCTGGTGATCCAGATCTGAAGAATTTTAAAGTGCTTGTTAATTCCAGGACCTGTGGTTCTTTACCTACTTCTACACCTCAAATTGTCAGGAGGAAAGCATATAACTCCTCATTAGTTTCAAAAGGTAGACGTTTCCCATCTTACAGTGCGTGGATGTTTCAGCTTTTGGTCTGGGTGTGAGGGAACCAAAGTCAAGAAATGAAATCCAGATGGAAATCCAATGGAAACTATCCATTTGGTTGCAAACCAAATGGTTTTTATTTGTAATTTCTCTCAGTTTTAAGCAGTCCTGTTAATTTTGCCTATTTTGAGCTGTGAGGTTTATTTTTGAGTACTGTTACTGCAAAAAGAGCCTACTGCAGGGAGGAGCAGCAGGACACAACCTGTTTTAGATGCTACTATTTGAAACCTTAGTGCTGCAAATGATGCAGAAATGTGCATGTATTAATCAGGGGTGTAATAGTTTTCAGTGAAAGTCGGAGATAAGATGTGTTAATCTTATATATCAAATGGTTTTACAACAATGAGCCTTATAATGAGGCTGTTAGTAAATCTTCACTGGCTTCGGTGAAATTGGAGCCTCTCAGTTTGTCATGTTTAAGACCAGTTTTATACAAGGACTGGCTTTCCAGGCCTTTGAAGTCATTCTGAAATACTTATCTAATTAGATCTGTGTTCAGCATGTGATGGAAAAGAAAATCTTTGAGCACTCTGACATGGATTACTTCCCTTTTTGGGTTTGGGGACACCTCCTTTAAAATTAGGATTGGTGTGCTTGTATGGAGTTTGGTTTGACCTCAGCTGCCTTTTAAGAAAAGGAGTGTTGCTTTTCTCTCATCAGCAGCGTGCAAACAGATTGTGTTCTAACAAGGTTAGAAAGACTGTCAAAATAGCAATAGTTTTAAAAGAAAAAAATAAATTCTCTAGAATGATCTGCAATTTATACATTCTGTGCTGCTCCAGCTATAACACTGAAGGCAGTTCCTTAAGAAGGGCAAGATTTCTTGGCTCACTGGTATTTAGTTTTTTTACTATTTTTGTCCAGCAGCATTTACAGATTTTCATCTTGCCACTTGCACCATTTGCCAATAGATTGAAATCTATGTGCTCCTTTCTGAGTATGTTCTAGTTTAAAGGAGGGGAAAAAGTAAGTTGAAATGCCCAAGCCTGATGCTGACTGTGCAAAATACAGAGGCACCCATGTGAGGATGGAGTAAACAAAAGAATTCCCAGTACTGGCCAGGTTTACTTTCCAGTATGGATGCAAGCAAGGATTCTCTCATTTCAAGAGTGGTGGGAGCTTGTCTGAAGGAGAGTCTGCTTTTCTCTGTCAGCATTATTCCCATTTGAGGGCTGTAAGGAAAAGGTTCAGTGTGAGACGTCAAGTATATAAAATTAAAAGTGATGATTGATTGTTTCCTGCGAGGAAGCAACAAGGCAGACACCACTGTGTATTCTCAGGTGATCCCCATTCCACTAATGGAAACCAAACCTGATTAGCTTTGTTACAAAATGAGTTGATGTTTTGTGATCTTACATTCTCATTCGCTGCAAAACAAACACCTTTCTGTTTTACTGTGTATATTCTTTAATGGAGATGGAGGTGCTGTATCTCTGCTCCCAGTTAAGTTCAGGTTTTGCATTCTATTTCTCTTTTGCCTCTTCTTCCCCTTTCCTTCTTGCATCTGATTCTGAGCTCGCATTTATCCTGTTAAATAACTCCTCTTACTGTGTCTAAACATAGCAGGCTGAGCATCCTTTCTCAGATACTTCAATTCCCATTCAGGCTAAAAGCACTTTATCTCTCCTCGGGCTTCTGCCAGGAGCACCATTGTCAAATTAAAGAACACGACTGTTTTAATATTGAGTAGTACCGATATGACAAATGGCTTTGTGTAAACAGCAATGGTGACTACTATGAAAGATGTTTGAATTTCTCACAAAGGCCTGCAACTGATACAGCAAGTCTATTTTAGGTAAAGCCCTGGCTGCCTGTGTGGATGGAGGGGAGTGTAACTTGAGGAAGAACGGTAGCAGGAGGATTGCACGGCGGATTTTCGTGTCTCAAAGTGATGCGTTAGATCCCTTTCTGTAACAAAATTAACCTCAAAGTGTGACGAGCGCTCCGTGCAGTGGGGGAGGTGTAATATCCACCGTGGTCACTAGGTGGAGCAACAGGACCATTTTTGGTGCCGGAGGGGCTGACCAGTGCTTTTGTCGGCTTTGCAGATGCACATATGGTGGAATATTATCATTTTATGGTTACAATTATGAGCAATTTGATAGAAAATGAAAGCTAAATTATGCAGTGTTCCTTTTATTTGTTTAATTTTGCACTCTAAATATGTAAAAGGAAAAAATAGCACTCTTTTTTGTGTGGATGGTGATAGGTGCAATACCTTTTTTTTGGCTTCATATTTTCACACAGCACAGGTTGAGATCATTTTCATTTGTACATGATGAAACATGTCGTGGTGTTCTCTGATGCTGGGACTGTTTTGCACAGAAATTGTATATGGTTGAATCTCCAGGCTCCCTTTTTCCATAAAAAAGGGTTGTACATTTGGTGGCTGATAGACAAATAAATAAGTAACAAGTTGCTTAACAGTTTCCAGTGGAAGAGGCTGGGTAGCTGTGCCATCTAAACAAATGCCAAAGGAAATCTTTAGATCCTGAAAGTCGCTACAGACTTTGGCAGAGCTCCCCTGAAAGAAGCGGGTGTGTTCTGAACAAACTCTTTCTTCCTGGGGAGGAAAATCTCCTGCCACTGCAGTTCTTAAGCCAAAAGTAAGAATTTTTGTGGCCCACCGAGACCAGTAGCTTGTTACGATGATCTGGGGACTATATTTTGTGTACTCAGGTTTGTAGTTTCTCTGTCATCAGATTCCTTATGTTCATTATTATGAAAACACATGGGTTTGGCAGTGTGTGTAGCAGCATAACTTTCCTTTTGTGTGTTAAATTCTTCCTTCCTTTTCACTAGAAGAAAGTTGTTAGCACATCCGAGCTGCAGAATAAACCTTAATTTTCTTTTTTAATTTGCTTGTAAATATCCTTTTGTTTGTATTAATGAAGATAAGGCTGAAGATGTATTTTCCATTTGGAATGGAAAACACAAGCTCTGAGATGGTATTTGCATTTATTGATCCAGGCACATCTGCTGGCACATGATGGTGTGTGAGATTTTTGTCCTTGCCCACCTTTGAACCCGAGCACATGGCAGATAAGCTGCCCAGTTTGATTGGCATATCCCATGGAAAGGATTTTCAGTACATAGGATCAAATCTGGTATCCTAAACTGCCTGGGCATTTTGGAAGTGTGATAGGAGCTTCTCTGAGTTCACGCCATGAATTCATGAGTAGAGAATTGGTTTTAGCTTGAAATGCTTTCCTTGCTCTCTTCAAATCATACTGGCTATCTTTTTGTTTGGCCAATTTTAGATGCACTATATTTATATTGTGCATCTCAATGTTTTTCAGTACCTTTAAAGCAAACTTGGGAATTTCATCATCTGGGTATAAAAGAACATGTTGGTAGATGTTATAAAACTCAGGCTGTCTATAAAAGAAATAAAAGATAGATTACAAGTACTAGAAATAAATCATACTGGTGCATTTAAGCAGGGTAGGAAATCTCACATCTTTTACTGCTGTTTTTAGGATCAGTTTTAACAGTTGCCCTACAGGTGGTATGGTGGAGGGAGATGGAAAGATTGTTTTTGAAAACAACCCATCCAGCTGTTTAGGAAACTGCATTTTTTATTTCTGCTCCCACATGACATCAGTGAGTCCGGAGACTCGGATTTGAATTTGATGTTTTACATATGCTTCCTGAAAGCTCCGAAGGGCTGCCCTGGCTTTGTCCCTAACTTTCTTTTGTAACTCGGTAGCTTTTCTTCAGGTAGGCAACCGCAACTTAACTAATTTATATTCACCATATGCAGTCCTCGCTCACTTCAAAGTGTAATCAAGTCATGAACTAATTACAATACCATATTCCCAAAGAATGTAAATTTAATTTCCTTTCAAACAGAATGGGAATGTATTAAGCCATTCCTTTATATGAGAGCTGTGGCATTCAACAACAAATGCTGATGCTTCAAACAGAAGTGAAGTTCTTAACTTTTGTGGACCTTGTGACCTTTTCCCCTATGCATCTCCTCTTCTTATTCTTGCATCTTGATTTAATTTACTGACTGGATAACAACATTAAAATATTCAAGTGTAAATTGAAATGTAACTGTTGGGCTGCAGATTGGAGATCACTCTATCTTATTGCATGTGATTTGCTTCTTTATAGTGTTTTCAGAAATGTACTTCCCTAGGAGTTTGGATCAGAAGGAGATTGTGTTTTGAATTGAAGGCTCCTAAGGTACAGACCCACACCAGATGATTTATTTAATGCACTGAAAAGTGGATGTGCAGAAAGTTCCCTACAGGTTCTTAGCATCACTGTGCCAAGGAGCCCACATAAACTCAGTTATATAAGAACGAGCAAACTGAAGTTGTTCATAAAACCTTTTATTACCTTCAGTCTTTGCAGCATCTTCAGAGTTTAGATAATAAACCTTCATAGAAGTTACTAGTCTTTACCCTTTCACAGAACAATGATTCACATAGGTTCAAGCCACTTATTTTATTTCTCTTAATTTTAAAGGCAGAAGAAAGTGTTGGCTTTGTGATCTGTGCCTGGAGAGTTTGATTTCTTAAATGCAGTCCTGTTGTTGCTCATCTCTGAGATGAGATTGTCAAAGCACAGGACTGTATAGGTATTAAACACAAGTTGTAGCATAAAAGTAAATGTGGGTCAGCTTCCAGTGGAGTATGTAGTTGTTAAATGCTAAAGGAAAGAGCTTAGAATATCTTAGTTTATATTTTAAAATGTTTCTTTTAGATGTTAATTCATTAATACCAGCAGTTTATTTTTATTCATATTACTTTTCATATGTAAGTAGTTGAAGCTGCATTATTTTAATCCTTTCTTTGGTTAGGAAGAAAAGAGCCTGCAGGTGGAAATCAGAATGACATACATATTGCTTCTTTCCCAAAAGGCATGGTATCTTTCTGCTGTGGATATGCTAAATATTAAGGTGGAAAATAAGCCTCATTGCCTCATGCTTCAAAATACTGAAAAATATATGTTTGGGTGATGCATGGAAGAATGTGTTCCCTCTTAAAACTGAGCACACTTGTACTGGAATTTGCCATGAGGCTGTTGCGGGCCTTTGGGGCCCTGCAGACTCTGCAAATTCTGTTCACTTGTATTATGAGCATTTAAATATAGCTGGAGTCTTAGTTGTAGGTATGGGGTTAGCAGTCTTCAGAGACCCGGCTGTGTTGGTCTTAGGCTTTGCTTGAGTTTAGTGAAATGCTTTCTTACTCTTGTAGCATTTTAAGGCATTTTTAGGCTACTGAGTAACACTATAGAGCTGAAGTTATAGATGCAGTGTGTCTATTAAACAGATGTGAGCTTGCTTTGACATCATTCAAGCTGCCGGACTCAGTCCAGCTGCATGCTGGAAATGGTGTTGTGTTGGTGTTAGATCAAGCTTGATGCTGTGCTACTGTGGCTGTGCATGGCTCCATGAATGGGTCTGGTTTATATATTCCTGGGTGGAGGGCAGGCAGGCAAGCTCAGGTCTGCCTGCAACTTATCTGAGTGGATTTCTCTTCAGGCACCAAAAACTCTCCTTCAGTGCTCAGCCTAGCTTCATCAGCCTGGTGTGAGTGGCGCCTCCCCAGCATCTTCTTGTCAGTCCAGCTTTTCCACAGCCTTTGTCTTGAAGGGACTACCTGAAGCAGTGAAGGGAATTTGGTCTTTGCTGAAATTGCAGATATGATTAAAATTAGTCAGATTTCTAGATGCTTGTGCTTAAGCAGGGGTTAAAAAATAGTGTTTTGTGGTTAATAGATCATGATTACAGATGTCAAAAAGCCTTCTTTATTAGGTGCTGAACAATGACTGGAAGTGTTTTGTATCTCTACCATGAAGAGTAAGTTATTGCTATCTTAGTTTTAAATCTGACTTCTGCCTGTTTGACGTTTTCCTTCCTTTGCTTGCTTTGTTCATCTTTGCATATTTCTGTAACAGCTCTGATTTTCCAGCAAATCCTCCATTGGACATAGGGGCTGATGGGACTGGAGAATCTTGCTGCTGAAGATGGAGATTTAGCTCTTGTGTTCCCTTCTGGGCATGGATCAGTGTACACAGCCTTGAATGAAAGGAAGGTTCAAGTTGGACCTACAATCAGGAACTGTAGTAATCAGTCATCCCTGGGCATCTTGTATGGTGCTTGGGAAGTCTATCAGGGCTTGTCTGCATGTGTGTAAATACAGGCAAACTTGCAGTCTGAGTTCATCGGGCATAAGATGAATCTGATCTGTTAGTGCTGTGTTTGAGCTGTGCTAACTTACCCTACAGCTGCAAGACTTGTGTCCTGGAGCTGGCTTGTGGAGCATGGGATTGCTGGGTTGCACCAGAGTGCGCAGACATGCCTGAAGGCTCCCTGTGCTGCAGTCTTTCCATGTGTAAAAACAGAACACTAGGGCTTATGCCTGTCCCCAAAAATGCTTGTGATGAGCCATGGAAGAAGGGCATCGCTAGGGGAGGAGTTCTTACAAACACTCTGAAAATTTGGAAGGGCCTTTGTTATTAGGTTGATTGCAAAAAATCTCATTAGTAGAGTTCTTTTCCTGTACTGATAGCTTTGAGAAAACTTTTTTAAAATAATGTGAGGTAAAACTAAATGTTTGTTCTTGAATGACACAGGCTAAAACTTACTTTTTCTAAAGATAAGGTCCTCTGCCTTATTTATTTTCTTTTCTTCTTACTAAAAGTGCTTCAAGAAAGGCAGAATTTCAGTAAATAACCCTCATGGGTTATTCGCTGAAACCTGGTCTTGGCTTCATTTGAAAACCTTGACTATAGTTGAAGAGACCATTGTGTGTTTGAACCGCTTTAGCACGGACATTGCTCACAGGAGGATGTGGAGCCTATGTAGAATTGAAAAGCTTTCTAGGAAATTGCTGAATGCTCTGAACCAAAACACTTCAGATTTTAAGACAGGCTTCAGATTCTGAGCTTGTAATCAAGTTACAATGGGAACCATGCAGGAGGTCAGTAGGTGTGCTTGGCTTCTCCCTTCTTGTTTCTGGAGAAGCAAGGAACTGTAGTTGTTTGTCCCACTTCATCTTGTGAGAGGGTTAAAGCTACTTCAGCAAGGAGTAAGCTGTGAGTAGTTGCTGCAGTTGTAGAGCAAACTTAATAGCCTGAGGCTGAAGAATGGAACTAAAGAGACTTTGCAAGGTAGATGGACACTACTAGGCAGGTCGCTGCTGTTCAGGAGGTGTCCTCCTCTCCCAGCTGCTTGTTCCCTCTGCTTGCTTTGTACCAGGGCTTGTGCTTGATGGACCCTTTGCCTTGCTGGGCCAGTTTGCTGAGCCCTTGGAGTGAGGCGTTTGGGAGAGCTGGTGCAGATGGAGTGAGTGAGACTGAGGGTCTGAGTGGGGATGTGCTTTCAGCAGCAGTTGAGCATTAGATTGGCTGTGCCTTCTTGTGAAGCTGCACCCTTAAGAAGAAGCATTTTATTCCCTGCTTAGTGTCCCTCTTCCTGGAAATCCATTCCTGGTTTCCATAAGCATGCTACTGCTGCATGCTAGCAGTCCCTCTTCTCAAAGCCAACTCTATCTCCACTGAGGTTATTATCTCTTAAGAGCCATAAACGAACTCTTAATTCTTTGACTTTCATTCAGTGATGAAATTAACTTAATTTATTCTATAAAATATATAGTACTTGTAAGTATGACATGTAAATGTGGCTGTTGAAGTCTTAACATTTGCATTTCTGAATTTAATTTTTTTTATCGTGTCCCCTCCCCCCTTAATGCTTTACTAATAAACAACATGAAATGTATTACTTGGATACATTCAAACACATATTTCTTGGACATAAAACTACCGTTCAGAGAAATGCCAAGTACCACTTCTCTCAGGTAACTAACATCTTGTAAATCCATTATTTGTGCTCCTGAGCACATGAAGAAATATCTGATGTGAGTGTTTAGGCACATTACTTCTTCTGCGGAACGCAATTCTGTAGGACTTGTTGTCACATAGGGGTTTTTTTCACCTTTACCTTTTTTTTTTTTAAGCAGATTATGAAAATATTTAGCATTACCCATGTATTTGTCTAGAGAATGTAGTGCTATAGTCATGTGTGCCTTTGTTATGTCTGAGTGACTTAAATATTTTTGTGGCAGCATTGTATATTGCCTGGATAATTTGTAGGGGGAAAAAAGAAATCGTCTTGCTGCTTTTAGCAAAAATGCAATAGAATGGAAGAGTAAGATCTAATATTAAGGCTTTTTCTTTTTCTTTTTTTTTTTTTTTTCCTAAGAACATATTCAGCAGTAAATGTACCAGCACATTATGGAGAATTACCATACTTACAGCTATTCTGCATGTATCTTAAACAAATGAACATTTCTTTTCCCTCTCCTGTTTGAAGCTTCATGTTTACTGACTTGGTAAGCAAAGCAGGGCTTTGGACACTCAGACTATGGTGGCTGTAGCAATCTTTTGTTTAATGTAGTGTGATTGCGTGAATGAACATGGTTTTACTCTTCTAATACAGGAAGCTTTAACAATTACAGTGCTGGCCAAATCTTACAGCAACTTCAGGTATAGCTCAGCTGCCATTTAGGCTCATGTTAACTCTCGCCATTCCCACTCACGATCAGGTAACTGACCCTTGGACAACCAGGATTTGCTTACATGCTTTCCTTATGTTAATTTTGCATGTCAAGTTTTAAGCTGTATTTTAAATCTGGCAGCTGCAAGAAGAGGTGGTGGCCTCAGGTGCACAGCAAGGGTTCTGCAGTCTGTAAAACACAATTTGGTCGTCTCTTTTATGGTACATATGCACCATGTATGTGCTAAGCTTGGGAGCGAGGGCAGTCTTGCCTAGCTTTCCAACGGGACTTACACTAACACTGGCAGGAGTGAGGGTAGGTGCATGGCCATCTGTAATGTGCCATAAGGCTGTTTAGGGTACTCATTCCATGTGCCAGCAGTGCTAGCTGGTGGGAGAAGAGGATAGAATCTGTTTTGTGGGGAAGGGGCTGCTGGAAGCAGAGTGAAATAAGAAGGCTGTAAAAATTGATAAAGATGGGGCTGTCTGTTTTTATATTCTGCCACATAACATGGTTTTAAATGAATTTCCCTATAATTTGTCTTCAAATACCGACATTTAACTCTTAGACTGTATAAATGAACTGGCTTTTTCTAGAGTAAAATTCATGCCCTGCGTCCAGGCTAATATGTTCACCTACTATAAACATTACTGCCTATGGTTACAACTGGAATAAAAAATTCCTTTTGTATACATCATAGCTGGCAGAGACTCCTGAGACCACCACAAATCACTTCAGCCTTTTGGTGCTCTCTGACGAAATGAACTGAAATGTAAAACAGCTCAGGCTTCAGGCAGGCTGGCTCTGGAAAGCAATTAGCTTGTTTAGACCATTGTTTGTACCATCCTGTATTTCCAGGTGCTGAGCAAAAGTATTCTAGGAGCATTCCTGATCTATTTAAACATTGCGTTTAATAACCTCCCATTCCTTCCTGAAATGTTTTGCTTATTCCCTGTGTAGCTTTTTCTTTAATGGAAAGAAAAACAAACAAGAAAACCTGGCAAGCCCCCCCTCCCCCTGCAAAAGAACAAGAAATAGAAGGAAAAGAAAAAAAATCACAGTCATAATGGGGAATAACAAAGCAGTGAGTTATTTATGCAGCCATGATTGGCAAAAAGGATTGCAACATTATTTTGCCCAGAAGCAATGATTAGATCATAAAAATGTTAAGGAAATCTGTAACTCAACACCATTTTATAGATTGAAGAAGTTTTTGTTCCCTACCTTAATTGCAGTGACTTGTTATTAAAGTATTTATTCAGAGTAATCTCTTTGGACAGCGAGCCCTTATCCCATCTGCATGCATAATTAAAAGTGAGGGGGGAGAGAGGAGAGCATAAATGGTTTACCATGCTACATGAGCAAGGGAGGGAATTACACAATGACAGGCGAAGAGCAGATTTGTCTCCTGTTGGAATTTCAATGCTGCAAGCAAGGCAGGACACTGTTGCTTGTTAATATCCTTGCAAACACCACAGTTACTGCTTCTCCAGATCACTGTCCAAAAATCACTGCTAGTGTTTAAAAGGCCTGTAGCACTGCATCTTGGCTGTGGAGCTTGGAGCTGTTGGTGCTCAAGCAAAGAGATTGGATTTGGGTATATGGGCTTGTGAATCCATTTCTGTGCTTAAAAATGGACTATTTACTTACTTGGCTGGCTTTTTATTTATTTATAAATAAACATTGGTAGTGGCTGGCTTTGCTGAATACAAATCAGAGCCTGTAATTGTTCCAACTGAAACAATGTCATCACCTGCCTCCTGCCTGTCCCTTTTCCGATGATAAAAGAATTTGGTGTAATTCTTCCTTTTCCACTGTCTGAGTAGAAAGAAAGTTGTGCTTGAGCATTCATCTCTAGGCAGATTTATCATCATTAGGCAGCACTCAAACACACACTATCTGTTTTTAAATTGAGCTGTTATGGATCCAAATCAGATTTACACAGAGTAAGTTGGTATATATTTGATTCTAACTGTTTGCTAAAGAGTATTTTTCCCTTAACTTCTGATGTCTTACCTCTGCAGCAGCAGTACAGAGAATGCCAGGAACTTCTGAGCCTTTATCAGAAGTACCTAGCCGAGCAGCAGGAAAAACTATCGCGTTCCCTTTCTGAACTCAGTGCTGCCAAGGAAAAGGAGCAGAAGGTAAGCTCTTTTTTTCCCCCATCTCCTTTTTTAACAACATCTTTGAAACATCTTTTGTCCTTTACTAGAACTTCAGGTGCATTGTCTTGCATTATGCAGTGGTGAACACTTTCTTGGTTGGCTTCCCAGGACTCCTTCCCTTAATACATGGATTTCAGGAAAATGAACAAAAAGACCCCTCAGGTTTTGGGTCAGTCAAGCGGGTGAAGTTAACTGGCCTTGTGGTAATGTAGTAGGAATCATAGGAATCCACGCCTTTCCTAAGGAAAAAGTTGAGATGCTGTTCTGTTCTCTGTCCTGTTTCTTAAATGGTAAAATAATTTCAGTCACTATAGATACAGATACAGCCTTTCAGAGTTCCACTGTGGCTTTTGATGATTGAAAAGGACATTACAGATGTCGTCTTTGGTCAATAAGAGCTTTCTCAAGTCTGTAAGGCAGCCCATCCGATTTGAGCTGTTTATAGAAGACCTATAATTATATATGCAGTTTAAAACCAGAAAATGTTGACTAGAGCCACAATATGTTAAATTAAGTGGTAAAACGTTTCTCAGATGAATGCACCCAAGCCTTGAAAGCATGGTTGCCTGAGATTGATTTTTGGTTTTTTGTTTTTGGTTTTTTTTTTCTGATAGCTAGGTACTTGATTTGCATCCCTGCTGATAACAGATTATACCCTGGAAATGAAGGCTACTTATGCAAGTACCTGATGTTCTTACTTGCTGTTCTTTTCCAGTAATTTCCATCTGCAGATCTCCAGAGTCTATCCTCCTTAAGGCTATGTCTTTTCTCATAGGGTGAGTCCTTGATCCTTCCTTTTGCTGGAAGAGTCTTAACGACTTGTAAATGGCTAGAAGTAAGGTCATCAGCACAGAGTGTCCAAAATGTGGCCTGATTTAGGCCTCCCTACTACCAGAATTACACACACACAGATCCTCCTTCTCAGAAGTCCTGTGAAGGGACGAGTAATCTTTAATTCTGTTCAGGAAGCAGGTTGCAATACTTCTGACTTCATCGGCATCAGGAATTGCTTTTCATCCTGCTGATGGTGTTTTTTTTGTAAAATATGTTGTTGGACATTGAGCTGTTTGTCAGGCTTTTAGCCTTTATAAACATTTCATTTCCCCTCCATTGTATTTTTGTCTGCCATCCATTTTGTGATGATGTTGAGTTTAAAACAAGAATCTTTTTTCCTGAGAATGGATGATGCCTATGTTCTTGTCCGTGATATGCAACTTGCAGGCTATCTCCATGGAAAACAGTCTGGAAGAGACCATGCAGTCCAGCAGCACCATAGGAGCTGGGTTTTCCCTCAGGTTTTGCTGCACTCACCCTTTCACTGTTAGCCTTTCAACTTTAAATACACATGTCTTGTACTAGGTTAGCACCTAGTGTAAAGGTATCTGGTGTAATCACATCTACAGTGCAAAAGTGTAGAAGCAGATAATAGGAAACCTTCAGCCCATTAGCTGTCAAATCAGCAGCTGACTGTACAGCAATCCACATTCATCTTGTTCTTCAGTCTTCTGAATTACTCCATCAATATATGTACAGACTTCTCTGAACTTGTTTTCTGATTTCATGTGCAAACTTCTATCAAGCTTGTCTTTGATCTATCCTATTATTTCTTCTCTCTACTTTCGCTCACAAACACAAATTCAGATTGTATTGAGGTTTGCCGTGATATTTCAGTTACGGTTACCTAGTCTACAGCTCCAGCCTACCAGGTCTGAAATTACCCTAGCCCTCTTGCCCTGTGCAGAGCTTTCTAGCTGTAGACAAAAACATGTCAAAGCATGCTTCAGTTGTTTTTTTTCCTTTGAACTGGCAAAGTATTTCTATTTCTGAAGTATTTTTAGTCTTCCTCTTCAATTTTCTTCCAGTGCAGTCCTGATATTTATGAGCTCTTTATATCTTGAATGCTTTTGGCTTTATAAATTGTTACCTTTTTTTTCCCCAAACAAGCACTTCTTGCTATGTTTTTCCTCACAGCTCAGAAAATGTGGAGGGATTTACAGGACTGCCTCATTGTGTTGGTTCTTTCCCTAACACACTCCTTCGCATGATAGCTATCAAGAGTCACTGGGCTGCTTCTTGTTGGGCTATTGTGTTATTTTGACACACTTTTTTTTGTTGCTGTCTTTTTGTCTCTTGTCTTAATACCTGAACTGTGAGCTCTTAGGGTTGTGATTGACCTCTTCGTGTTCTGTTTGAGTGTTGTCTTAACACAGTAGTTGAGGCAGGTATAGGGCTTGCATTCTGGTGGTATAGGGCTTCCTTGATGGGGAACGCAGCAGGGAGGGATTTTTGGGAGGTAAGAATTGTGGGGTGGGACAGACCGAGAAGACTTTCCTCCTGCTCTAATACCACCCACACTAAGTCTTTCTGACCTGCGGAAGCTCTTGTGTTCTCCCTCTTTTTGTTTTAATCCGTGTTTTAAGCCACCTTGCTTAAATATTAGGCTAAAGGAAGTTGTCATGAGTTTTATTTGAATCCCAATCCTTTGGGAGTCTTTTTCCTGTTTGTTTTGGCTGGTCTAAGGAAATCCTGGATAGGCTTTAAATCAATAGGTGCTAGCTTGCTACCTAGTTTTCACTTCTTTGAGCTGTCTAGGAGAGGTAATCAGTGTTTCCTGTTTCAGCCAACCGCCAACGTTACCAGGGCATCTGTGCTTCAGTGGAAGATGTTGTTCTGATTTTCCTGTGTCTTGCAGATACGTGGGGCTATACAGTTATACACTGTACTGAAACACCTCTTTGTTCTGCCTGTTAGGAGATGGGTTTTTGTTTGTTCATTTATTTGTTTGTTTTTCATTTTCCGCTCGTTTTCTTACTTGGTTGTTCTGATTCATTTCTATTGCTACACCTATATCCTAACATCCCCTGCTTTTCACCTGTCTGGCTTCCTGTTGTTACTGTACAATAATGCTGTCCATGAACTGCCACTTTCGTTTGGGCTTCAATAGGTATTTGAAAACATCTTCTTTCAGTGGATAATGCTGGGCTTTGTGTTAGAATATGACAACTAACAGGTCAAGAGAACTGCAGCAAACATCTGTGGTATTGTTGTAAAAAGAGGTGGAGTTCTGTGAGAGGCAAAAGGCTGCAGTAGCTGTATGCATGTGGCTGAAATGCAGGTATATTGTAGCTGACTAGAACTAATGCAGCTAGTCTGTTGTCAACTGTTGGGCGGGGGGGGGGCTGTTTTAGCAACACCTAAAGGTAGCAATAATTCTGAAACCATGTTTTCTTCTTACCTAATATTGCTTCTTTGAAACAAAAGTCAGCCCTCAAAATTTAAAGAACCGTTCTGGTAGTAGTGAAATAAAATTGCTGGGAAGATGGTGGTGAGATGATTTAAGACTGAACTCTCATGGAGTCAATAATCAGTAACTGGAACATGGAGCTTCCTTTTTTTGTGAGATAAAGTTAATTCCATTTGAAAAGATACTTAAGGTGACATGAATTGAATTATTCAAACTGGCCTTCTCAGCATTAACTCTAGGTTAATATCTCATGATGCCTCTGGTTTCATTATAGGAGTTTTAAGTACATAACTTTTTATAATAAATTCAATACCTAGAAGCTGAACTGAAATTGGTTTACCTTCTACCAACCCATAAAAAGAAGCATTAATTGTAAAGTGAATATTAAAGTGGTCACTAAAGTTGACTCAGACAGATTCAGAGAGATAGTTTGTGTGTAAAGGTAGTGAAGAGCTCTGCTGAGCAATAGGCTCCTGCTCTGATAGTAATAGAAAATACGAGCCATATTAAAATGTAGTTAAACCTCTTCTATCAGAAATGATTCTTGGATGTTCTCTCTGCAGCTCTCAAATTTTCAGTCTTTGCCATTTTCAGATGCTTTATGCAGAGATGTAAAAAAATTGCCCTTGTTCTAGGTGATCAGGGCTGACCTAGTTACAGAGTCAGTACTTCACTGCCATCTCTAATAGCGGTGAGAATCTAGTTTACACTGGCAAGTCTCTGGCTGATGAATCCGTATTCTTCTGCAGTGTAAGGTGGGACTTGAGTCACAGAAGTTGGATTGGTGGCTGAGTTTCTTCAGGACTGGGATTCCTGAGCTACTTCACTTAAAGAATGATAATACCTGTAGTCTCAGCATTGCCTATTTATGTTAATCTTTGAATGTACAAGTACATCTGGTAGCTTTTGCTTCCATTTGTGGAAGATTACTGATGCATCTGCTAATTCCCTTGATTTACATAGATTCTTGTGTGTGTGTGTGTGTTTTAAGCTTTGGTTCTCCCTCCCTGTGTAAAAATGGCACAGGCATGGGGCAGGATTTTAGACGCAGAGAAATATCAAGAGCTTATTTCTAGTGGGATATATGCTCTGCCCTCTTCTTGTGTATTATGTTGTCTGCCTCCTGTTTGGTGTTTTATGTTTCAGTAACGCCAGAGGCCCTCATCAGGAGCAAGGTACTGTTGTGTACTAAACACTGTGCAAGCATACTGAAAGACATGGTCTGCTTTGGGAAGATTGTAAAATCTTAAGAAGATTAACATGTGGGAGAGGCTATTTTTTTTTGTTTGTTTACTTTTTTTCTCCTACTATTCCTCTTGAATCTGTTGTTCATCTTAAAAAATCATTTACACAATTGTGGTGTCATTTCACAAGAAAAGTCCAAAGGAAGCCTTCTCCTGCAAGGACTAGAAAGCCTTGCTTTCTTTTCATGTCAGTGACTAAAATTCTTGTCCATATCATTGTAATTTTTTTGTGGTTGTAAGGGTGATTGCATACGAAGTCTTCAAACATTGGTCGTATGTTTTGGTTTTTTGTTTGTTTCTTTGAAGAGGATAGTGAAACAAGTCAATCTTCAGAAACCTTTCTCTTCTGACTGTCCCCAAAATTTCCCATTCCTCTGATGTGTTTTTTTTTTTTTTGCAGCACAGGTCACCTTTAAACACATTCTTGCTTGCTTAAAGGAAAAAAAAAAATCCCACACATGCAAAGGGTTTTGAATGCTGTAAGGTAAACCTGCATGATAGAATTGGCTATGTCTGTTTACCCAGCTGTAGGGGAACAATGGATGAGCCCATCTGAAAGATACTTGAGAAGTGGGATAATAAATAAAGAACTAATTTGGCTGGGGACCCAAGGGTATTGGAATAATTTTACAAGGCCAGACAGAGACAGAGTTTTAGCATGAGTAAATACCAGGAATAGCCTTTCCTTACCAGTGTTGCATTCAGCAAATCCTCCGATCTCTCTGTGCTTCCCTTATCTGTAAAAAGAAGATAATGTTTTTGTCCTTATTCTTCCTGTTTTCTGCTGAGAATGTAAGGTTTTGGGTGCTGATTAGCAATAATATTTCAAACTTAGGATTGTCTGAAGTAGACTACCTTGTAATAGGATAAAAAAATATATTGTTTTTTCCTTTCACCTCTAGGTTAGTAAGTCATAGTTAATTTACCTGTCTGTTCTAAAAAATGCTAACACCAAATGTCAGTGCAGACGATTATAAATATTTAAACGAAAGGGAAACATCACTATTGAAATATCTGCTTATTGCCAGCATTCATAACAGAACTCCACCTGCACTCAGTCCCCTGGAAGTGTGTGCCATAGTAGAACCAAATAAAGCCCCCTCTACTTGCACGCTGTGAATGATGCTGTGTATTCGTGTTGATAAGCACTTCACTCTCAGCTCACTGCTTAAGCAAGGTCTGAGCAGTTCACTGCTTAACTGAGATCTATGCCGGTTCACCGTCTCTTTGTTCTATTGTCTTTAATCAGCCTTGTCTCTAGTCTCTTTAGGATCTTTTGATTTTCTTTCTCTTTTCTCTGAAGATGCCTCTTTTGGTTTCTTCCATTTAGTTTTGAAAACTGGCCCTCCTGTGGAAATCTTTTCTTTAGATGAACACTCGTCTCTGGTATATAATTTCCTTTGGTGGATAAATCTGGAAAGGCAGTGCCTCATTTCCTGCAATACGTTGTCCTGGCTTTGTAGACTTCTGATGATACTGTTACTATTGTGAAATGGGGTTTTATGAGAATGTAAGAAATTCGTAGCAGGACTGCCTGTCCTTGAGAAGCACTTTAGAAACTCAGATCAGATATTGCAGTTTCTTCAGTATAACCCTTATAGTGGCCCTTGAGAAGATGGTGCATTGTGTCTACTCACCAGCATTCTCTCAATCTCCCTTTGAAGGAAGGTAAGGCTTCTTCAGTAAATGCAAGGCTTCATAAGACTGCAATTGCAGTCAAAGGTTTTATATTATGCTTGAGGAAGAAAAGTTCAGTCCTACCCTTTGCTTTGTGGCATTACCTGTTTACCTGATGGCCGTTAAAGAGTGCTAACATCCCAGTTGCCTACCCATGCTCTGGTGCTTTTGTTTGTATAGTCCATTTGACCTGTGCATATGCCCTTTGCTTCTGCCGTCTTTGGCCTTTATCAAAAGCTGAGACTCTGGAAAATGAGTTTCTTATGAACTTCCAGCCTTTTTAATTCACTTCCTAGTAACGGACCTCTTAAATTCCTTTAAGTGATGCAGGTCCTGTATGTTGGGATCAAGATTACTTTCCTCAAGTTCCTGACTTGTTGAAAACCAGAGTTTTAAGGCTTAATTGAACAAGCAACCCAGTGTAACTTTGAAGATGTCCTTGGCTTGGTGAGTTTTGGACCAGACAACTAGCAGAGTTCCTTTCAACCTAATTTTTTCTGTGACTGTATTTTGTATTCTGTCTTCACCAACCGCTTTAAGAGAGAGGTCATCTTGGAGAACCTGTTTTGGTAAAAAGTGAAAATGCTTCTGGGTCAGTAGCAATAGTCCATTTCTTTAAATGGAAATGATTAGCATTGCTATTTCTTGCTATTGAAACTAATAGAGAGTGTAAGACTAACCTGGGACTTCAGAAACTGCATACCTTGCTCATCAGTTTAAATTCCACATAGTGTGATATTAGTAATTATTATTTTGAAAGATTAATTGGTTACTATCTCTTGCCTGCAAAGCATACATCTCTGTGTTGATCAGGTTGTTTAATTAGAAGTGTCTTTATTTAACTAAAGCCAGGTGATTATCAGTTCAGGGCATATAGGTTGGTCTTTGTATGGCAGAAAGGTTTTTCATGAGAGCCAGGGCTGTAATTTTCTTTCAGCTATGAAGGTGGGAATTTGTTATCTGTGTGTACCAGGATGATTGCCTGCAGAAATATCTCTTCCAGTTAGTTCTGAATACCATAAGATTTAGCTTGAGTTTTTCATTCTGAGCTGCAACAAGTTAAAACTTAGAGTTTTTCTGATGCACAGTTTGCCATTTGAAGTTTATAAGGACTCTTCTCCTGGGATTTTTATCCACCATAGGACAGACACAGCTGGACTAATTTCCCTATATAAGCAGATTATATCTTGTGAGGTGGCATCAACACAGACTGTGTAACTATGGCATTTATTGTAAGACTGCATGCATGTTGCATGTAATTATTGTTTAGAACAGCCTGATTACCTCTCTCTGATCCACTGAATGCATTAAATATCGTTGCCTAACAATTTCTGATTGCCGTATATTCATAGAAGATGCTAGAAAATGTCTGGAATGTCCCACTTTCACACGTATAGTAATATATATGTCTCTTTGTTGTTGAAATACACTCTTATGATCGAGTAGAAACAGGCCATGCAGACAGCCAGGACCCTTATATGCCAACAATGATTCATAATACCATTGACACAAACGGGTGCATGAGTTTCTCTTGTCTACACAAGAAAACTGTCCATCTGAAACCAAAGTAGTCAAAGCTAACCATGCAGTTATATGGTTTTTCAGGCTGGCTGAGCTACTTCCCAAGATCTGGAGTAGGTGAAGGCAAGTGATGTCTCCTAACCTGTTTTGAAAGTCTGGATTACTTTGAGGTTGCTCTCTGCCTTGAAATAAAGTAATATCTAGTAACAGAAATGTAATAGTCACATTTGATTCCATGTGCCATCTTTCCCCATCTGTTCTGTTCTCTATAAGCAACAGCAATCCTGCTGACTGGAACAGGCCAAACAAATTTCTTCTGTTGTTCATAGTGTAACTTCAAAAACTCTCATTTTCTGGAGTTTGGTCATGAACATAATAAATACCTTAGTTGAAGACTCAATTTACAGTGCGTCTGATGAACGTATCAGCTCTAGAATTTCAGACAGAGGACTTTTCACAAAGAAGTAAAGATCTTTGCACCTTCTATGGCTAGGTCAAGGACCCACTATTGCAGGCTAGTACCATTTTTAAACCTCAGCAGGAAAGCTTTTGCTCACAGTTATATCAGTAATGTCATTTGAGTCAGGAGCCATTTATTTTCATGGTTACAGAAAACGAGACTGAAAGTTTTAATAGAGAACTTGTCTTATTAAATGAGCATGTAAGGCTGCAAAGATTGAACAGCCTGTGAGCAACTGAGGTCACACTTCTGGATTTCGAGCGACAGCTGTGGAGATGACTTCTTTTCCTGAGATCCATATGTTCATCGCATAAAGCACAACATTTCACTGTTAATGCAGCTTCTTGGCACAGACTCTTCCTTTTGGACTCTTATTCTTCAGCTCTCATTCACTTAGGCACTCTAGGACTTCTGGTGATTCATAGTTGTGGAGCATATAAGTGTCCCTTGTAATGAGTGTGTACATTTAGGCATGGGATTGAAGGAGACAGAACAGGAGCCTTTGCTTGAGGTGTGGGTACGCTCCTTTGGAGTCCCTAGAGATTTTGAGGCTGAGCAGGGCAGAGGATCCAGGATGCACAGTATTGCTCAGGTAGCAGCATGCATGCCCATGTGGGTGGATGGATTAGCTTCTGAGCAGCCCTGCTAATGCAAAAAACATCCTGTGAATATATAAACAGATGACTTGTCAGTAACTTCTTATTTTTCAAACCAATATGTTGCACCTGGTGAAGACACAAACCTATGGCTGGAGTAAGCCAACCGTATCCTGAGCTGCATCAAAAGGAGCGTGACCAGCAGGTCGAGGGAGGTGGTCCTGCCCCTCTACTCTGCTCGCGTGAGACCTCAGTTGGAGTATTGTGTGCAGTTCTGGTGTCCTCAACATAAAAAGGACATGGAACTGTTGGAACAAGT
>JAOEHY010018290.1:0-12427 GCA_025447955.1 Psilopsiagon aurifrons | reverse complement strand
GTCCCTGCCCATGGCAGGGGGGTTGGAACTAGATGATCTTAAGGTCCTTTCCAACTCTAACTATTCTATGATTCTATAACAGCCTAAATGAAAAAAAATCAAAACTAAAAAACCTCAAAACTTCTCCAGGGGAAGAGACAGGAAGAGGATGCAGTCCAGTTCCTTCTGATATGCCATGAAGTTGCAGTGTCTAGCAAGCAGTGTGTACACAGCAGCAAACTCCCAGACCAAACTACAGTGACACAGGGAAATGTTTTTGGGAAACTATGCCATCAGCACTTTTGTTTACTCTTCATGGTTTCCTTTTCTTTTTTTCCTTTTTTATTTTTTTCATAAGGGTTCTGCTGGTAGACTTTTTTACAGCAATAAAATTTGTTTAAACACAACAAAAGAATCCTGAAGATGACTTTGCTATAATTCAAAGGTTAGGAAGAACTTCAACTGTGCATAGTGAATATCCACTGTATTTTTTCAAGAATCTTATATTGCTTAATACAGTTATCTGTGACTCCTTGCTTTCAGGAGTTTACTTCTGAGTCATACAAATGACCTACTGAAAATTATGTATTTTTAACTTCCTTTCAATATTCTCTATAGCACTATGTGCTTCCAGAATATCCTTATATTGTAAAGTAATAAGAAACGATGCTTAAACGAAAGAAAAAAAAGTCAGATTTGAACTTGTAATGTATGGATCAGCTTTTAAACTATGCTAGAATGGCAAAAGGAGTATTTGCAGAAAAGAAAACTCTGAATGTTAAAACACACAACAGAACAATCAATTTTTGTAACACCGTGTGCATAACAACTTACTTGCACAAAACTACTTTGAAGTTACAACACAGGCTCCTACCTTGAAAATTACTACCAAGCAGAGCATGTAATAGCCTTCTATCAAAATGATTTATGGTTCTTAATTCCTGCCCTTTCTTTTTAGCCAAACAAGGAAAGGCTTGCAGAACCAATAATGATATTGGCAAAGGCTTAGAATTATGAGAACAATTCCACTGTAAACAATGAAAAAAAGAACTAAATAGATACTTGCCATGGAAATGAAAGAACAATACTGCAAGTTTTTTTAAGTTACAGGCAAGATCCTGCAGATTCTTGCACTTTCCTACTTGAGCAGTTCCAAAACGAAGTAAAAATTAATATTCACTCTTCAAAATCAAAGCCTGATAATTTGAGAGCTATTCACTAGTTGCAAATTAGTCTTCCATAGTACATTCCCTTTTAGAAAAGCACAAAACCATATCTAAGTGATTCTGAGAACCAAATTTACAAATAATACATGGTTTAGATAACTGAGGAAAATCTCTACTTCAATTTATTAAACACCATTTTAAGACAATGAAAACTGCTTATATTCAAGGTGAACATTAATAAAGTCAAACTTCTAGATCAAAGAACTTTGTACCCCTTTATTGAAATACCTATGTTTAAGGTATATCTGGGCAAAGAAGCATCATAATGGTAAGCTAAATACTCCTAAGGAATATAAAGAACTTGTTACCACAAGAGTTTGAATTTATTAACTTGCCACTGTATTCCGATATTTGGAGATCACTGACCTTGTCCTTATTACTAATATAACAACTCAAGTAATTTTAATTTTTTTAAGGAATTGAAAATTTATTGCTGATCTCACCTGTAATCAGATTCTTAGCAGTGCTCTGTGATTTCTGCATTTCATTTGATTTAAAAGTGAGGTCTTCCTGCATAATCTTCAGTTCTTGATTGGTAACAGATGAAATTTGTTTCATACGATTCACATTCTGTGTGTTACCAATAAATATAAGAATAAATAATAATTTTACCAATAAAAATAATCAGAATATGATGTATCTTTAAAACAACAAATGGTAACTCGACTAGTAAAAAACTCTCCTATCTCTGTACATTGTCTGTTATGTGGCTTTTCTTCTGCAAAGACTGAAAATGCTGGACATACTCTGAAGTGACTTAAATGTGAATAATTTTCATCCTGCCAACTTTTGATAAAAGATGTACTGACAGGCCAGTGAAGATGAAACAAAAATTCAGCAAGTGCATGCCATAAAAATGCAACAGATGTATACTAGGTTGCCATTATTAAGCCCTACTAAACTCTCATTGCCTAAAATACACCTATGGAATACCACACTGAAAAGGTTTTAGAAGACAACAAAGTGGTGATATAATCACACTATTACTCAGATGAAAGATTTCTATAAGATAAAAGAAAAATCCATGGGAACTAAAAATGCTGTAAGAACAAATGCATTGAAAGTGCAAAAAAAAAAAATAGGAGACTGCAAATGGGAACAATTTCTAAAATGTTTACATTAAAAATTACACAGCAGGGAATTGGAATATTGCCAGTTACTTAACAGTAATGACAGAATACCCATGAACTGAAATTTGCAGACCTTAGATAAACAAAATATTGCAGTAGTTTTATTTGCAGTATTCTGAAATGTTTATAATGAGTGGAATAATGTTCCTTGTAGCAGTGAAGAAGAGTTACAGCAATTATGTGCACATTTCTTTTACTCAGGTCATAAGTGCTTTCTAATATACAAAAGTCTCTTCCCAGAAATAAAGTTAAATTAATCAAATATGCCTTGGTTTTGTTTTTTGTGGATTTGTTTTGTTTTCTTAACTACAGCTGTACATGATATAGTGTTTAATTCTCTTAAGAGATCATGATGCAGATACTGGACGGATAATACATAAAAAACACCACCCTTCTTTAATCAAACACTCTCCTGTTCTGTTCTTTTAAATTCCTAGCTTACCACAGCAGGAGATAAATATCCTTACCCTGCTTGAGTGCTCCAGAAGTGCAACAATGTTGGCTTCTACCTGGGCTTTTCGTTCCAGTTCCTGTTTCTTCGCCTCTTCAAAAGTCTCAAAAAAATCTAGAGATTAACAAACACGATAAAGGAAGCTGCTGCTTGTGTGGGTATAGCACAAGCCCCTGTAGTTTCCAGCCAAAACTTTTTAAGTTGTACAGTTTCAGACAGGTTACTTTAAGATTAATTATTTATTTAAGACAAAGGTGATAGAGTCCTTGAAATAGGTCAAGATAAGGGTTAGGACGAAGAAGAGGACAATTTTTGCAGAGACACATATTTGACCGATTAACAATATGATGTAACCACCTTCTTGGATACTGTTTAGGTGAGGGTTGCCACCCAAACTCATCATGATCATTTCTGACAGCGTTTTGAATTCTTCTGAAGGCTATCAAAATGGGCTACTATATAAAGGGAACAGGTACTTCATTAGGGAATTAATTATCTCTAATGGGGTGGACTAAATGCCAAACACTTCTAAGGACCTGAGACCAACGCTCACCTGGTTATCTTTTTCTTTACGTATGATGCCCCTTTGCTACATCTCTGATTTATGTTCATTCTAGTGAGTGTTCAACTGAATCTGGTAACGGCGGTATACCCTCTGTATGTGTGTCCCAGGCATGTACAATGTATTTCTGACAACAGGCATATTGAAAAAAGGGTGCTGGACACATCACATTAAAGTCGTAGGTCTATCAAGATGCCAATCAGGGCTGCAAGTTACGATCGTTCCCTCCTCTCCTGGATCTCCTAAAACATGGCTTACCTACACGGAAGTGCTCAGCAAATATAAGAGTTTGCAAACCTTCTAGCTGGATGAAAAAGAGGAGAAGTGCTTGTTTGAGTAAGAAGGATTAGATAATAGCAAATTCAAGAAGGGAGAAAGACGGTAAGAGGATCTACTTCATGGAAATACTGACAAATCCTGAAGGGATGAAAACTGACTAGAGAATGCTGGATTCCAGAGCATCCAGGGGTTTTAATAATTATCTGATTTTAAATTCTTTACTAATAAAACATTCATGGATAAGAAAACTATTGTAACATCTGACATCATCTGCAATGCTGCCCATGAAAGAGTTAACAGAGATGCTTCACAGAGTACAGCTTCTAAAACTTTTGAAGTGGAAAATTTGCATTATTGGAGCCAGTGGACAATACTAAGATACTACAAAGACTATCTCTGAGGCAGAGATTTCAGGATTAAAGATACTAGGAATTCTTAGAAATCAAATGCATTGCATTAGACAACACATTTGCAATGTGCACAGCTGATTGCTAAAAATGATTAGTTTTGACGCAAATTCAGTTGGCTCAGAAAATTGAAATAAAGCTTTGGTCCAGCTGATGCTGACTAGTAGCTGCAGAGAACAGCGCCTCTCAAAAATGTAAAAACCTTTCCCTACACTGCTGTGAACTCGTAAACAGGAACAGAGTTAAAACCAAAGCTCAAAAGCTTGGAACTGAAAGAGGCTAGTCACTTCCCCAGTGCCAAATAAGACCATTGCCAGGTCTGTGTTCCTCCAGTACACAGACTGCAAATGAAGCTATTTTCTCTCTGTGATGTTCTTTTCTTTCAGAATGAATTTGTCTTGTTTGATCTTAACGACAGGACAACTATAATAAGAGGGACAACAGTGTCAGCTCCAAAAAGAGCTCCTTTCTGAAAGGGCACTTACTGGGTATTTAATACCATCTGTTGTGAAATACAGATAGGAATCTTCTACACTAAGAAAATAGCACAATAAACTAATGAAAAGGAAGTAAGGAAAGCAATAGTACTGAAATTTTTGCTTAATCTTTAGTGTTTAAAACATTTGAGCTCTTCTTTTTCTGCTTAAATAATTATGTAGACAGCTTTTACAAAGGGAATCATTCGAACAACCTACCTCAAAACTTTCAATAACAGCTAACTATTTAGTGCTCTAGTGGTGAGCAAAGGCTTCATTAATGTCTATCTCTTGTGGGGCACTGAGCCACTTCTTTTTACGCAACAGATGATGCTGTGGACTTTGATGCATCTTAGTAAACAGGTCTTAAATAAGTTGACTGCAACATCTTGGTAAGCCTATTTATTTACTTCAAAGGAAGCTATAGACAATGAGGATATTGAATCTTCCAAAACATGTAGGTACGTAAGCCAGAGGAATAAAATAAAAGCGCGTTCATGAAAGAAAAGCATTCTCACATATTCATAAAATGAAATGAGAACAAAACTAAAATACTTTACGTCCACAATTACGTAATTCTATAAAACAGCCTGAGTGGAATTAAGACCTAAGAATCGTACCCATATGCCTTGACTAGTGTGTTTCTCCTTTGGCATTTTGGACCTTTTTAATTGTTTGTTTCATTGTTTGGTTTTTGGTTTTCCTTTTTTCAAACCTGTTTTGAATTTATTTAGAAACGTCAAGCAAGGTCCATACTTAACATCTCATCTCACCGTTTTTCTGCAAGCAACTCTCCCTTTCATCACCTTATTTGTCCTGATTGACCTTATTTGTCTTGTGGAAGAAAGCTTTAGTAGCATTTATTTTAAATAAGCAGATATGAGAAGTCTTAATTTTAAAGAATCATTTGGTATCTACACTTTTCCATTTTTAACTTCTGCTTTTAAGCAGACTTGAACGGCTGGCTGCATATGTCTTTTATTTAATTGAAAAATTCATTTCAGCCTTGTTTTCATACAATAAAGCTGTATTGCTAAGACCTTTAATGTTTGATGAAAAGCCTTGAACGATGCTGAAAATAGTTGTGACTGTCCTATAAGTCCTAAGATAGCAATTATCTTGTCTTGAGGCTGATCACAGAAATTTCATGCAAAGATCAGCGCACTGGTTCTTTCCAGCTCTAAATTAATAAAGGAAACCAGTATTTTACTGGAATTAGGCCTAATTAAAGTATATTAGACAACTTACTGTCCATGCTTTCCTCCCTCTTCTTCAGCTCTTTGTATCTCCAATTTTCTTCTCCTGAAAGGGATGTAACATGGATTTAACTTTACTTGTCTCAGTACTGCATTCCTGAAGGAATGCAAAATGTCAGTTTTAAGAATTCAGATTCCACATGCCTAGAAACTACAGGACTCACCCCATGTCATTTAATGAAGTCACTTGAACTGACTATGTTGTACGTATTTTTATACTAAAAAAATAGATCAATAAATCATTTTCAATGCAGTTTTTAGAACCTTTTAGAGGTTAGAATTTTTTATAAATAAGATGGGGATAAATACTTGGTTGGAATAAAAGGACAAGATTTTTCTGACATCAGGTGAATTTCAAGAAAAGATAACAAATGTTTTTGTGTACATGGGCACCAAAATACTGACTACATATAGCTCTTAATTAAAATGCATTATTAAAGTGGGAGATCGGATGTGTTATAAATTTCAAGATTAGAAAATTCAGCCTCCAAGAATAATTTAAATTTCAAAAATCTAGATTTTTAATTGTTTGAGTTTTTGTCACTGATAAATTTTCAGCATAATCTTGTAACTTTAAAGAATATAGCAAAAACTAATGAAGTGGACACAGATTTAACTGAGCAAGCAAATCTCTCCAGGTCTTTCTACTTGCACACCCCATGCTTTCCTTTCCACCTAATATATACAAACAATAACCCCCATGGGTACCTAGGGGACTGTGATTCTGCTTCAACTTCCTTGCAGCTGTGGCTTTGTTCCTTGCTGGACTCTCTCTTTAATTTTGCAAGGCAAGTCCCCAGCACTAAATAACTCAGTGTGTTCTACTCTCAGAAAGTCTAGTGATTGTTAACCATGAAAGAGAGCTACATGATCTGCCAAGTGTTGAAAGAAAAAAAAATATTAAATAAAACCCAGAAGCATTAAAAATTTTTTTACAGATAAGTTTTTGTTAAAATACAACATTATTACGTCAATGGCTTAGCCTCTCATGCAATTTCTGAAGTGTTAAGTCTATGCCATTATAAGTTAATGCTGACTTTGACTAATCAGTTACAGGATCACAGAATCACAGGATAGTTTGGCACCCTCAAAGGTCATCTAGTCCAAACCCCTGCAATAACCAGGGACATCTTCAACTAGATCAGGTTGCCCAGAACCACACCCATCCTGGCCTTTAATGTCTCCAGGGATGGCACATCCACCACCTCTCTGGGCGACCCATGTCAGTATTTTACCACCCTCATTGTAAAGAATTTCTTCCTGACATCCAGCCTGAATCTCCCCTCTTTTAGTTTAAAACCATCACCCCTCATCCTATTGCAAGAAACCCTAATAAAAAGTCCCTCCCCATCTTTTTATAGGCCCCTTTTAAATACCAAAAGACCACTAATAAGGTCTCCCTGGAGTCTTCTTTATGCTGAATAACCTGAACTCTATCAGTCTTTCTTCATGGGAGAGGTGCTACGGCCCTCTGATCATATTTGTTAACGGTAACTGCTAATATATGGAACATATAAAGGAGTGATTTTTTTCCTTATTTATATTTTCTTAAGTGAAAACTAAAAATAGTTATTTCTATTAATGGTCTTTTTATTTTGGTTTTCCTGCTTAAAAATGTTTCTAGCACTGAAATGTTTACCTTGAAACATTCAAAAAATCCTTAGTTGTAATTATTTTACTGGCTATTTTACCTTAAACTTAACTGAAAAACTTAAAGAGATGAAGTTTTGGGAATGCTCTGTAATAAACAGTTTAAATACTGAGCCAGTATTTAAGTTGGCTGAAGTAAGTTCATTTGGGATGGTGGGAGGGAGGGAGGACAGCAACCTCTAGGACACAGCAAAGTGCTGATTCAGAGCAGAAGTATGAATGGCTCTCTGGGATTCTTTCACTAGAGAAAAGGACACTGGAAGTCTGGATTTCTGCATCTTAAAGCATCTCCTTATTAATAACTCCTTTATTTCCTCTATGTTACATCAATAGGTACAATTCTCTCTGTATTATGCCACAAGTTAACTATATTCTGAATATCCTGTCTGTTCCTGATTGTTGACAGAAAGCATGTGCTTTCTCCTGTATATGCTTTTAACACTTTTTCTTCAACAGAAGTCTTTTCCTAAAACAAAGACATGCAGTCCAGCAATGAATGATTGTGTCTGTAATCGTTATTGTAAAACGCAAAAAGCAACTCACTTCTTACCTTCTGCATTTCTCCAAAGATACAAAAAAAAGAGTTGCAAGCCAAACAAAAAGGAAGAATTAAAGCAGAATAGTAAAGTTGGCAATGACATTATCTGGAAATAGCTAGTAAAAGAGTTTTAATGAATTATTTGCACATAAATAATAAAATATATGGAGAAATATGAGAGAATTTGTAATGCAAAAGATGAGAAATAGATGTATCAAACATTTGTGTAGGGTCAATTTTAGAAATATTTGTTCACCTTCAAAAAATTTACAGCTAAATTTTATATTGATTACCTGAGAAAAAGTATAAAGTAAAAAGGACACAAACACATTAATTCATTTTCCTAGAGAATTTAAATAACTAGTTAAAAAGTTTTCCAGAATGTATGTATATATTTATGCAACACCTAGCTAATCAAGGTCCCTTATAAGAAGGTTTTCCATGGGATGAATTTCCACTTTAAGGAGAATCTTCCATAGCTACTGAAGGCCTATGCTCAACTGCGGTTACATCAGAACCATATGTGAAGTGCTAGGACAAATCCCATCCTAAACTAGCCCAATGTACTATAGTAGGTGTCTGCTGGACATGAAGTTTCTAAGTAACTCCCAAACTCTTGTAAAGATCAGCACAAGGACTTTGAAAGACAGATAAAAATAGTACTGAATTCTGTCTACTTTATTATTAAACATCCTCAATTCCACATTTGCTGACAGTGTATCAGATCATGTAAAAGGCCAAATAAATAAAAGCTGTTCCTAAAGCTGAGCTGGTTCTGCAATGCTGCCATCAGGAGAAACTCCTATTCCTCAAGTAATCCTAAAAATAAAACTGGGACAGAAAAGCAGAGAGCGGTACTACTATTTTATGTGGCATTTTTACTACTTAATATAAACTTGATGAACCACCCACTAAAGGTGGGTACTCCCCGTTTCTCATATATGAAAGGAGAAGTGTGCACCCCTAAACAGAAAGCCTTCTTCTAATGGTGAATAATAGACATTTGCTTAAGCCTAAAAGTTGCAAGCAACTAATGTCCACAACAATAAGTGTTATAATGTCGATGCAGCTCTGCATTGGCCGCTAAACTGTAGTCATATTACCTTGATAATTCTCCAGATCTATGTCAAGTCGCTGAATGACCTTTTTGAAGTGGCTTGTTTTTTCTTTTACTTCTGCCAGCCTGAAAATGGGTAACAAAATCCATGGTTAAAAATGGGTTATAGAATACTTATTTTTTTACACAAAAGTGGACAGAAAAATCAAGAATAAAAATAGTAAACCTAAATTTATGAAAACAAAAAATATATCAGGAGGATTTCTGTTATTATAAAAGATTTATGTAAATCACCTGTCATGTAAGTCCCTATATCTACTAAATGGAAGTACTACTACTCTGTTTATTATATTTTTTTCGAGTCCTCAGCAGCTTTAACTTACTCAACTGGTCCCTCTGTTGGCTGCTGTACCACTCTGCAGAAGTACATCATTCATAATATGCAGCCAGGAACTGTATTCCTGAAAATTACTGATGAACTCACTAAAATCCATTCAGAAATTACAAGCAAAACACAGTATTACACAATCACCTTTAAAAAAAAATGTATACTCTCAAATATAATTCTTTGACATTGTTTCTTTCAAAAAAGCTCTCTTAAGCAACATGCATTATTATCCACTCAAAGGCATTAATGCATTAAAAATTAATGAATGATAACAGTACTGCTTTAAAGAAGTTAAAATTGTTTCTAGGGGATTTCAGGAATTACTCATTCTTTCTGTAAAGAGTAAGAAATCAAAAGGCTCAATTCACAAAAACATTGTACTGCTTTCTCTCCTACCTGCCAATACATTACTATCTATTAATACATTTTTCCGAGTTCCTGGCAAATCTTCATAAAGGTTGATTACCCAAGAATCTAGAAGCAATTCCCTGTTACTCTTTAGAATGGAATTTTCTGTAAGCAACTTTGTAACTTCCAGTTTTTAAGAACACATTACAAATAAACTCTTCAAAATGCTACTCTAGCATAATGTAGGCTCAAATTCCTGGGTGTCCCAGATGAATAGCTGTTATGGATGAATGTCTTCTTCAGCATTAAAGAAGTTTATGACAATGCTATTACCAATTTATACTCTTCAGGCATGTTCTTAAGGATAGGTGGCATCTAACTATATAGAAATAAATGTCCTATCACTTCAGAAGTTGTTTAGCTGAAACAGAAGAGTATTTTCTATTCTTTGTGGAAGATTAACACTAGTAGAGGCTGAAAAATGTGGTGATGTTCTAAAAGTCCACAGAAACATATAATGGAATTCAGCTTTCTGTCTTCATGCTCTAAATGCAATTTGTAGCAACAGTATAATGGGATTACTCACTGTCTGTCCATACTTGCTATTTCTTGACTGTCATCCTCCACCTGTAAAATTATAACAATTTTAACATATGAAACAAAATCTACAAATGAAAAAAGGAAAACGAAAAAAGAGGTTTCTTAATTCAGTATATAGGGAATAGAAATTGAATACATGAAATCATAAACTTGCTGCCACATTGTCCAACAATGGCTCTTATCTGAATAGAAGTGATAGCAGTGTTATTTCTTCCAAACTTTCTCCTGCTTTTTAAACACATAGCAAAAAATCAGGCACACCAGTGTCATTCAGTCCAATAATCTGTACAGTATATATGGAAAGTTACACAACACAGCATAGATGCTTGTAAACTAATTAAATTGTTAGTGGATTAGTGTGTCTGCTTGGTACCCTACAAGTTTACTGTTTGGAATTATGTTACAGAACTGTTCAGTAGGATAACTTTTCTCATAACAACATGACTGATGACTGTGCCAATTTTGTTCTGTCTGAATATGAAACGTTAATTGTTTTTAATTTCAGATGGTTTCTGCTACTTAAAGAGCAAATAAAGGCAAGATTCAAACCAAAGTATTTTAAAATATTACCATCCCTTAAAACACTGACTCAGAGAATATTTTACATGGTATCATTTCATATTCTTGCCTGCTTTAGTAACCTTTCTCTTTCCTCCTGCAGAGATTCCGTATTCTTATCCTCAGCTATCATTTGATCTCTATGTTCCTCGAGCTCATGGAGCTTTTTGTACATCTGCACAGCCTCCTTTTTCACCTGGGAGTGTTCTATTTCCTGTTGGGAAAAGCAAACACCTACTAGCTATTTTCAGATGTCAAGAGAGCATTGCAGAAATTATGCTTTAGTTAAGCGACACTTACCTATACTTTGAAACTGAAGCTTATTTGTTATAAACAGTACAGAGACAGTATAAACAAAAAACTTTATAATCCATATTCTCAATATGGTATTTTTGGAATGGAATTACTCAATTACTTCTTCTTTATGTAAGCCTAACCTCAAGCCAATTTTCTAAGTAGATTTACTACCTCATCATTTCTAGGGGATTACATACCATATACAGTTTTCAGAAGGACTGGAAAAATGTCTAGTGGTTTCTGAAATTTATACTTTCTGAATATATATACATGACTGTATGTTTCAGCTCACAGATCCTTTTATCCATGGCAGACCCAGTACAAGAAAATTGCCCTCTAACTAGCAATATGGCAGTGTATTAGAAGTGTTTATGTATGCAAGTGGGATTAAAAATATCTTAGCGAGTACCACTTTGTGTTTCAAGTGTCGGTTGCTTTTAAAATGGAATGTGGAAGAAGAAAATCATTCACACACAACCTGAAAGTTGAAAATATATTTGAAAAATCAGGTCTCACAAATCCTTAAGAAGGATGTGAATGATAATGTCATGTTTATCTTTACAGAGCAATACCAAATTAATCAAAAGTCACACACCTCGTTATGGCCATAAAAATTTTATGCCTGGCATCTACAGAAACAATTTTTACCCAAAACTTAGAAATTTACACCAATAATTTCCGCATTATTTTTTACACTAGAGTTGAGCAAAGATTGGTACCGAGACCACTTGTTATCATACATACAGCTCTTAGAGCCTCCTCCTTTATATTTAGTACATCCAATTCCTGCTGTTGAACAACCAATTCCTAAAAAAAAAAAAATTACAAAATTCACATAAAAATTACTACTTGGTAACTTTTTTATTCTGAATCTTAGTATTAATAAAATGTTGTAAAACATCTAATTGCTGCTTTTAATAATTTAAAAGACTGTGTCCAGCTTCTCCAAGTGACTCAGATACAATATCCACTTACTTTCAGCATCCATTTTTTCCAATAAACTGTTAGCATTATTTGCAGCTAGACTGACGAAAGACGTGTTTACCCTTCTACCACTGTTTTGTGTAAAGTTAGTATTGAGGGTGGAATTTATCATTTCTGTATCAGAAGTTTAAAGCTAGGTTTTAAAATCTTGTTGTGGTTTAAGTCATAAATCAGCCACACAGTTTGTTCACTCACTTCCCCTTTTTTCTTCCCTCTGCTCCTGGAGGGATGGGAAGGAGAA
>JAOEHY010018289.1:0-12083 GCA_025447955.1 Psilopsiagon aurifrons | reverse complement strand
GGAGGTTAAGCATTTCTTTCTAATTATCACAAAATACAATTCTCCTAAAAAGAATTGCTGATTTATTTTGTGTTCACTGCAAGTATAAGGCTAAATTTTCTATACTCACTGCTGAAATCAGTCATTTACACTACATGAATGCTTGCAGGCACTACTGTATACTAACACTGCTCAAAATACTCTCTCAGTTTGCACAAATGACCATAAGACAGATCAAGCACTAAAACAAGGGAAAAAAACTTCTGTAACTGCAAGTTTATCATTTTAAAATGTACTCAAAACCATTCCATTTCCAATTTTCCTATCTCTGAAACAAAACAGCAATCAAGCCTATTGTTACATGCCAATAATTTCAGAGTCAGGAAAAGAGCAAAAGGAAAAAACAATGATTAAGGTGATTTTGTTGAGGAAAGATGACAGACAATGGAATGGATCACACCAGTAAGTCAGATAAGGCACAGCAGGAAATATGAATGGGAAGTTAACAGTCAAAACTGGAAAAAAAACCCATTAAAAACTAAAAAAAATATTTCATTATGGCAAAATTAGTGTAACCTCTTATCTCAGCTGAGCAACAGAGATTTCACCAAGAAGAAATATAACTTTTTAATCATTTTCTTAGATTTTGAAGTGATTTTACAGCATATAATCCTAAATGCTTCAGGGTATGGTCCAGTTACAACTGAAACAGGAAGAAGAAAATTTCTTGTAAATATTTTGCAGCTTGATAATTCTTTTGTTTCTCAAGGATAGAGCTAACATTTTCTCTAAGCAGAATGCAGGGAAGCGGCTGGTGGTGCAGCAGCACCCTGGGTCAACACAGGACCTTTCTCTGAACTCAAATGACCACATCCCTGTTGTAGGATTTGCTTCAAAGCTCTGTAAAGCAGGCCAAGCTCAACAACAGCATTAACACAGGAGCTCACCTATTTATTGGTTTAGACCATTTGTCATAAATACTGCTTAGCTAAAACTTTTCACCAACCAGTGCGGTATGTGGAATAAAATCCAAAGAAACCATGTTCCTTGAAACTCCTTCTCACAAAGTCTACACTATCTATTTAGAAGATACCAAACCAGCATCTATTTTTCCTTCCAGGATGATTTTGATGGTCCTTTTGAAATGAAACAAAGCTTGCTTTACTGTAAGGCAAACACTGAAAAATTACTAACTTATAACCAAGTTCCACAAATCATGCAAACCAAGTGCAAATAACAAAAACTCCATCCACAGCCATACTTGTCTCATTTTAAATGAAGTAGGTCTAAAGATTTTTATCCAAACAAATCAAAACCATAGAATTTGACTATACTAGTTTACACAGCAAAATAAATTACCATTGTTCAACCACACTGACAGTGTACTTGCAATAAAAAAGTAGCTGATTAACCCATTTATCACAAATCCCAAACAGGCTAATGGTTTTTATAATTATCAAGGCAATTCCATTTTTGATTTTGCGTGCAGCCTTGTTTGCCCAACTCAATTGGAGATCATCAGAATTACTTACAATACACTGTCTAGCAAAGCATGACAAAATTAGGCTGCTACGACAAATTAATTGAACTTAGTAAAGCTTTTGCATTATTTTTGGTTATTGCCGGTCCTTTGGGGTTAATGATGTAGTCCTTTTGGCTAGGAGGAATAATTAATATTTTTAAAAAAGAAAATTAGATTTTCAGTGTGTTAAGATAAACTAACAACCTTCCCTAATGGGTAAATAGTAGATTATTTGTCAAAACCAATACTTCAACCATAAATTTATTTCTCTAGTAAAACCTTCTGCCAAAATTACTGTGATGTGTATATATACAAACAGCTTATAGCCAATATCAAATATTATTAAGGATGATCGCTGAATTACTCCTCAACAAATATATACTAACTAAAATTAATATTCATCAATAAATGCCTATTGCCTTTTATAATAGAGAGCAATCTGACCATTATCCTGTGAATATTGCTTTATAGTTTCATGGCACACTATTACAGTTGATCAGCCATAGTCAAAAATAGCTAAGTTAATTGCTTTAATAACAATGTCAATGCAATTAACATTCAGATATTCAAATGAAGTCATGCCATATTCATCCAAATGGATTAATGCTTAGAAATTTTAATGAAATTGCTTATCTCCTTTCTACTTCTTACTATAAAGAAAATAATATGTTTACTGCTTTGAAAGCCTTTTAATTGCTCACTGATGTCAGAAAACAACCCTATGTCAACACCTTAAAGTAAGCATTTCCACCTGAAGAACTCGTAGTCTAATTTTAGAGTTGTAAACAGTAAGAGGCAAGCATGATCCTATTCAGGAGGTAACATGTATTGATTCATAACTCTTATGAACATCTTCATATCTCATCTACAATACTTCTTCAAGAAGGGATATCTTCAACAACAGCTTCTTCCATCAGTGTCCAACCCAAATTGCTGTTGGAATGACAATCATGCCCTCTGAGGAGTCTGGTAGCCACCAAAAACACACTTTGGCCAGGAACTACTTTTATACCTTTTTAGCTCTTTTGTCTCTAGGTTTTATGATAACAAAACCTCACCAGCTAACTCAATCTCAATATATCCTGCAAGGTAGGGAAAATTCACTGTGCAGAACCCAGGACATATTCTCAAGTTGGTTTTACTCACTGCTTTGTTGCGCTTAAACTGGACTGAAAACCACTAATAGGATCAACTTCAGTAACAGGCCACAGCCAGCAAGTGAAGTTGAAATCAAAATCTTGTTTCTCCCTTACGACTACACCTTCATGGGAGGCGAGAACACAATCTTACTCTGGTCAACCATCCCAGACTATCCAGAGTTAAAATACCACAGCTTGACAGCAGGAAGAAAGGTATCAAAACTGTATTTTTACAACTATGAACATAATGCCAGATGCAGCAACCACTGAAATACAGTAATTTTATCATTTCTAATGAAAATACTACCTACAATGGCTTTTTCTGACCAACATTATGTGATCTACCCTCTGAGTACAATGGCTTTTTCTGACCAACATTACGTGATCTACCCTCTGAGTATACTCAGCTTGGTATTCCCTAAAAGATGGTGTCATCGATACAACAACTGTACCAGAAAGTCCCATTGAAATGAAGAGCAGAACTAGGGCCTGATTTTCTGTTCATACATAAGCTTGGGGAGCTTGAGTTATCATGACTTTATTTCAGATCTAAATATTGAAATCAAGTGGTTGATAAGCAACATGGAAAATGCCCTTTTTCTTCATTCAGATCAATCCCATTCCCTTTCAGGAATTCCTATTGGCTCAACTTAGTGAAATAATACAAATGATGACTGATGTCAGAAACAAAGTATAGTGATGCAAATAATTACCAGTCTAGACACAAGTAAGCATTTGATCTAATTTAACTAAATACTATGCAACTTCCAACCCTATGTTACAAACACGTCTGCATTAACGTCTTTGGCCAGCTTATCCATGCAGTGCTAACACATGTTGCACAGGTGGGGAGATGTATTGGGAATGAAGGTGACCAGCCAATGGATACAAGTGAGAAAAGACACATTGCCTTTTTCTTACATTCGTGCACATCCTCCCTTCTGCATATAAGGATAAATACCAGCCTAGAAATAGTGTGGTGAATTATTTGAAAGCTATCCCTATAGCTATCACTTATTTTTTTAGATACTCTAATGTAAAACCTTGACATCAACATTTTTATGAAGTTAAACTTACAGATTTTAAGTCCTTTATGTTATGCACTATAAAGACAGGAAAAAGGAAATTGCTCTCCCCAAATACAGAATGAGGACAAACACTATTTGAAGAAAAAAAAAACAGATGGCCTTTTCACCAAAAACAATCATGGATCTCACACAATCTCAGGAGGACACGGAGATATGACAAACTCATGAATACTTTTAAAACTATAGTTTTAAAAAAGCTAGATCTTTCCTTAGAAAATATCCCTCTGCTGCTGCTCGCTGTGAAGAACTTTTGAGGGGTTATTTTTGCAGTAGGTAATTCCCTTATGCGTCAAAATTAATAAATAAGAAATACTGTATTTAAAATATTCTCAGATAAAAGTTAATTACAGTTCACTTCTTTGTTAGCAAACCTTAGAATCCTGCCACTTTGCTTAAGAGGATAAAGTCCTCAAAACTGAGAACTTCTATGTTAATATTCAACTAATGCCTCAATGTTTTTTGTGTAGCATGGAATCACTGATGAGCACACTGCAGGATGCATTCAGCCTGCTTATGAGAACTAACAAGTATGTGATTCAGGTAGGAAATTAACATTTCATTGGTGGAGGATAGAGGGTGTGACTGTAACACCTTAAAATATAAAAATACTCCGGAGGAATGATTTACATCTTTTCACAGAGCCAGGCCTGGATATAGAGAAATGAGAGTAATATGCCTAGCTATTACCTTTTATTATTGTGATGATGATTATATTCTACTTTATTTATATTATTAACTTATTCTTACCCCAACTCATCAGACAGCAGGGCCAGGGATGGCAAGCGAGTGCTGCATGGTAGTTGCTGGCTGGGGTTAAATCACAACAGTCACGTAAACCCAGTATTGGTTACTTTTCAGATTCACACTGAGATATAGCCTTTCTGGCTCCAATCCACAATTTCCTGGTACCTCCTGAAAATCAAATGAGTGAAAGAACTTTGATGAAATAAGAAAAAGCAGAACTTTGTTACTCCTCCTGGAGAAAACCTGAACACTTACGGCTTCTATCTCCAACTCAGTTTGCAACTTAATATGTAACTTCATTATAACTTTATAGCAGAAATATCCTGTTGAGATCACTTAACTACTGCTTTCATTTGTAGTCTATTAAAAGTTACAGTTTATTGCTTAAAATATTGATTCTTATTTACAAGATTTTTCTCCTTCAGTAAATTCCATCTATGAGAAGTGTGTTATCAGCTGCTGTTATCTTCAGTAAAAATATTCTACAGTTTGCCACCAACTACTCAGAAACACTGTATTATGTGCTATACCTTACTACTGAAATAACCTGACTCATCAAGAATAAATAAACAGACCAACTTTAAGGGAACCGGTTTTTAGAAAACTTGTTTCAAAGCATGAAAGAGAAGTTAAATGCACCAAGAAAGGCTGCCTTTAAAAACCAAATAATCATTTAAATGAGAGAAGAACAATCCCTAGGGAAAAAAAAATTGTTTCTCAATTATCTCACCCATACAATTTAACTACAAAAGAAGACTTCATATTATTATTTTTCAAACATTTGACAAATGATTCTGTGCTTGTCATGGCAGAAAGTATCATAGCAATTATCTGAAAGTTTTCCTGTGAAGAACCATTTCACAAATAAAACACTGAACTACGTTGCTACTGGTTTAGTATTATAGCTTCTCAAATTCTTCCTCAATCAGTCCTAACAGCTTATCTTGATTAAACTTTGTGCTAGCTGTTGAAAGCTAGCATTACCGTTAGGTCAATGTATTTTGTCAGACCCCTGGTCAGACAGAATGACTTGAAAGAATCTCCAGTAACTGATCACTGTTCTGCTGTCTCTGCAGTTCCCTTCCATTAACCCTCCTTCACACACCTATCCCAAAACGTAAATGTCATGACAAAGCACAGAACCTGTTTGCTTCTCCATCCTCTCCACATAAGGAAGAGTGAAGGAGGATTCTCCTTGCTGCGATTCCAGACACCTGAAAATTAAGCTTGCCCTTGAAAAACCTACAGGTTACTAAACTCAGCTAATGCTCAAGGTATATTGACATCTGTTCTACAAGATTTTTCACCTATGTTTCACTGTTCTTTCAGTGAAAAGCTTTAGGTGATTTGCAACAGTCAAAACATGAAACAGTCCCATTTCAGATCTTTATTTACAGTGTGAAAAGTTAAAGAAAATTAAAGTATCTTCAGAAGCTTGAAATCACAGTTTATGCAGACTAAGGCTAGTTCCTCTTTTCCAAAGTTTCTCATACATATACTACTCTACATCAGAAACTGCAAGCAAAAAGGTAGCAATTATCTTTTCAGCACTGTAACAGGCACATGAAAGAAGGGTGATTCATGACCTAAGTGACACCCTGCACAGAAGAGCTCGCATGTCACCAGTTCTATGGTTGAGGTTTTGAGGAATGGGAGGAGAGCAGGTCACACAGAAGGGAAAAAATAATCTGCCCCTTCCTGCCTCTCCCCTTTTATTTTTAATGGAAATCAAGTTCTTTCATAGAAGCTGGGCTATTAGAGAGTTTCTGCTACTGTTGGCTGTGGCTGCTGCGTTGATAAGGTGCATACAACTCCCTACCCATTGTCATGTTGCTGGCAGCACAGCTTCCAAAAGGCAATGCTAACAAAGGAGCTCCTGCCACATTAACTCTGTAATGAATATATCTTATGTTTCTCTCTACTGCAGCAGGGTAAGATTAAATGCCTACAATAAAAATTTTAAATGTGGACTTCCACAGTTATGACGGAGATGATTCTACTTACATTTTGACCAGCAGACCATGATCAGGCACCTTTACAGCTTCCACTGTAACCCATTACAGTACCAAAACATCTAAAGGCATAATACTGGCTCTTAATGTAGGAAATCAATCCACTTATTCATACCACATTCAATGTTTTTCTTTAGCACCATCTGTCAGTTCTTGGATGAGGGAGGAAACTGCCCTGCTTGTATACTTGAAGGGCCTGCATCTACAGAAAATAGCAGAAGAGCCTAACCATAAAGACTATGGTACTCAGAACAATTAAAATCAATCTTATTTTTTAAATATGATAATAAAAATCTAACTCTAGAGCTTTTCAGTATTTGAGATAAATAAACCTGACAATTTCAGTGGTCACACTTCAAGAAATAAACCACGAGTACAAAATATTTAGGGTTTTAGTTTGCAAAGAGGCTCATTAAAATTTTTGCAAAGTTTTAAGAAAAGTTTCTGTGCAAGTGAGTTATTGTCTTGTACTATGCATAATGAGATATAATCTAAATAATTTGTTCCTTCCATTACAATGATGTGTATTAATGAGACACGTTGCAGATACAAGCAAAAGTTTAAGTTCTCAGTCAATAATGTGCCCTTATTTTATTGCCTTTCATTAGATACAAACAGTCACCTGAGTTATTATAAAGTAAGAAATTACGGCGGCTTAAACCCAAAGCAACTTCAATTATCTCTTTATTTCAGGCATTTGAAGAGCTTAGTTATTCTTTCAGATTCTATTAAGACATTATTGCTGCTTTATTGCCAGTAAAACAGTATGCTTTCAAGTCTTTATAATACAATGCCAAAGGAACATCTGTACGTGGAACGAGCTGCTTGGTGTTTCCCCAAGAGATCTGTCAGTTATGCCGAGTTCAACAAAAATCATGCATCTGTATATAGAAACGCTTGTGCCAGTACATACACTACACTGTACTGTCTTCGTATTTCATTTTCATAAATATTCATTTGGGAAATTTCCATGCAAATGCCATTAACAGTGGTCTGTCTTCTGTAAATAAGCTTTTAAAGTACAAATCACATTGAGGGTTGTTACAGCTTCTAAAAGCAAAGACATCTCAAGGACTCTTTAGTACTTAAAGGCAAACCCACATTTAAATGCACACATTTATTGGTTAAAAATTTGCTACTAGGTACACCTGCTTACAGCTTCGATGGAGTCCGATCACACAACCATTTCCCTAATCCACTTCCTTTCTGCTAGCCCAATACCTGATTCTCCAAAGTGCTTCAGGACAATGGTAAGAAATATTAAATCTGACCAGTGCATGCATCCTCAAATTATTTATGCAGTACTTTGGGAGTTTCTGTTCTGTAAACTCCCAAGGATTGAGAATGAAATTCATTCTTTATGAAATTAAGACAGACAGATGACAGAGATACGTTATTAGGAACTGCAGAGATTTCAAGTCTCTTCTGCATATTTGGGGATATGAGGCATGACACATACCACAGCTCCATAAGGCATACACAGAAATGGTTAAGACAGAAGTATAGCTCTTTTTAGGCTGATGCTTATTTTCATGGTATTTTTAAGTTGGCCTTTTAAGAAAGATCATTTTCAACATGGATTCTGTGCTTCCTTGTTTATACTCAAACATTCATTCCAACTTAACAAACCTTCTTCCCGAAAAGATGAGATTTTGGCTTTCGCTATTATTTCCACAATGTGGCTCATGCCCTGCCACAACAGAACAACTGTTTATTATCTCGCATTTCTAACCAACAGCTTTATTGCTTGATGTGTGAAATCAGTACCATGATTAACCAAGTGTGGTTCTGTACTCCCAGTACCTTTTTACCTTTCCTCTCCTTTCCCTTCATTTTTTCCTGTGTTCCCCCTACCCTTTTTTACCACTGTGCCACAGACTTACAATAGCAACATTTGAATGGGGAAGAAATACTGAGGTTCTATGTTCTTGCCTTCTCTGACACTCCAAATTATTTTGCTCTCAGAAAGTTGAGTAAGTATGAACCAGGAATGCAACCAAAAAACCACATTACCTTCTTTTAAGAGGAATCTTTACCTTGTGAGGGCTTTTTAATCCTTGCATGTTGTGACCATGTGCTCCCCCCCCACCCCCTTCGGTTTAAGCAACAGCCAGTGGCAGTTGTAGTGCCTGCATCTGACTTAAGTTGGACTCTGAGGAGACAGGTAAGAGCACAATAGCCAAGGACCATAAACCTTGCTCAATTGCTGAGGGCCAGGTGAGCATGCACCAACTGCCATAAGGCTGGTATGAAGATTTAAGTCAATCATCTTACTCTATAACTAATGGACAGCCCAGGGCCTGCTGAGCTCTTCTACATGGCAGCAGGCTGCATGCCAGGTTCTCACCTTGAGTGGGGATGTCTCTCAAGGTTACATCTCCAAGTGGAGAGATTCCTTATTACCTCAGACACTCAGTAAGTGAACCAGGAATAAGAGGGCTGAAATATAAGCTAAGTTATACAAAGGACTGACTGCACACTTGTAATCCTTTAGACATAAACTGTTGGCCAGGCCTGGGACTAAATCTGGATCCAGCTGCACCTTAACACCCCTCTGAGGAGGAGTTTAGAACACAATGAGGTCCTTTCTTAACCTTAAGACTGAACGGGAGGGTCTCCCTGAAAGTTTTGTCTGATCTTATACTGTATGCAGTAAATCCTGTGTACCTTGCCACTGAATCCTGCTAAACCACTGTCACATTTACCACTAAACTTTGATAACTGCTGTGTATCAATCAAAAATATTGTTGTTCCTCTCTTGCAAGTGAAGTGCATGACTCCAACCATGACATGCATCTGTGAAATAGAGACTTCATAAAAGAATTTCCAGTAGGTTACAGACACAGAAGTTTGTTGATGCCCTAACACTATAAATTTGATGAATGTCACCATTTGCTCTCTGTGTACTCAAAGAAGCTCTAACAAACTAACCTTGAGGAAAATAAAAATCAGGAAAAAGTGTGGAAAAAGTAGCACGTCAACACTGGAAAAGTACTGAAGAATCACAGCATAATACCACAGTCCTCCCTTTCAAATGAACCTAGAAAAGCTTAATGGAAAAATCCTTCTAACATACTTGAATAAAATTCCTATTTATTCTGTCTCAGAGATTTGTATGAAGTTTACTTGTGTTCATTAAACAGAAGCATTTAAGAAGATAACATGACGGGGAAATACATCTTGAGGGTTATAATGGAATGAGCCTTCTCTGCTTTCTGGTGAAAAAGCTATCAGAGTGCCTATAATAGAAATTAATAAAATGTTTACACTTTTGGGATCTCCTATATTAAAAAGTCAGAGTTTCCAAAAAACAAGTGTGTCCTGGGAACAACAACAAAAACCCCCAAACACCCCCTAAAATGATACAAATGTGGGTATTTAAATATAAAACAGAGATCCAGATTTAAAATTTAAGTACAAGGAACAAATTTATAAGTTAACCACTTCCTGTTTGAATACATATAATGTCGACATTAGCTAAAAATCCAGAGCAGTCACCACATTATGCTAGGTGATGAATTGAAGAACCCAAATGTCATGGCATATACCCGGCTGTTTACTTCAGCTGAGAATAAAAAAGCTCTCTTCAGGCAATGCAGCAGTCACACAGGGTTTATCTAAGCAATATTTTGGGTTTACCATACATTTGTTTTTTCCCATACATGCAGCAGCAATGAGATCCAAAAATGTGCTGTGATAAATCAGTATAATGGTTTTGTATGTTCCATTCAGATCTAAGCTACTTTGTTGCTGCTTTTGCTTTTACCTAAGTAACTAATTACCAAACCAGTTGTAACATAATAAATACTTGTTAATTCCAAATATTTGCCAGAAATCAAGAATGTAAATCACAAAAGCTACGCTTACTACACAGTCACTGCTCCTATAACAAGTAAATGTCTCGAGTGATTCTCACTTTGACTACAATTGGGAAATCAAAGTACTGGGGCTCTTTTTACTGTGGGTCTAATTACTTATTTGCCTTTAAGATAGCATAATGATTCACTGTCAGCTTACGTAAAAGTGTTTCCGTAACAAAAGAGTTTGTTCTAACAGCCAGCAAGCTTCATGAATTATGAACATCTGTCCACACATGCAAAAAAAAGTGATGCAAGATTACCACGGCATGCTCTGCCAGGAGTAAAAATGAAACCTTAACAGGTTAAGAGAACAGCACACCAGGCTCTTGTGTTTCAGCAGTAATCATTTTGGCTGGGATTACTTCTGAATATTTCAAAATGCTTGACTGGCTATGGCAGATCTGTCGGCTTCTACGTCTCATTTGAACCCTTACTTAAAGATACATGCATTTATAACCAGGATTTTCAAAAAATACCTAAGAAATGGCACTAAATGGGAGGCCTTCAAGGGAACCTTAGTTTTGGAGGAGATGCCTATAAATTTCTAGCATCCAAAATACATATATAATAAAATCCAAGAGTAAAGCATAATGTATTTTTGCATAACCCACATAAGTTTTCCAAAATTTTAATTATACATCATAGCAGAAAGGCACAAGAGAACCTCATTAGTTCACGTGGCATCCTTAAAATTCCCTTATCTCTAAGTAAAATTTACACTGCCATATTTATATGAACACTTTCCTATTTATTGGGTTAACTAAAATATTAAACTGGATCACGCCACGACCTCAAATGAACTGGACCCTGACTTTACCATCAGTGTGCACGCTCCTTCAAGCGCTTCACGCTGACCTCTTCAGCCCCCACATTTTAGCCTCCTGTGTCCCAGATGAATGCTCTGATTGCCAAATCAGTATCTATTCAACAACAGGTCTGCAGAAGCCATTAAACGATGTTATTTCATACTAGTTAAATATAGTTCAGAGAAACTAACTGATTTTCTATGTGGCTGAAAACAGAGACACAGTAAATAGAAAGGCCATAACAACTCATTTACTGATACTGAAGAAAAATAGTATGGCAAAACTTCTTAAGTTCTTTACCACTTCATACAAAACAGCATGATCTTGACTCTGCTGCCCACTAGGAGAATAGGGAAAGACACTACGGAAACTTCACGCAATACCTGCACATGCACTTTTCTTTATTAATGATATCATTTCGATTATCGGATTTTAAAACCATTATTAGGACCAACAGCAAGAGCCTAACCTTGTATATACAAGATGTTGCATTTTCCCCATGAAATTTACTGTTAAAACAATAGGAACAGCCCCTTGAAAATGGTTTTGTTCAACTCATCCTTGATCATCAACTTTGAAAGCTCATGCAGGCAGTGGTAGACTCTGCAATCCAAGCAACGTGCTTGTCACATAAGCAGTGTAGCCGGCCATGGTCCAGCTTGAAGCCATGCCTCAACTTGTCCAGCTTATGAATGATGATAACTCTTCCATGAACGTTGTCTTGAAAGGAGCTTTTCTAACATAGCATTTCTGGAAAATTATCCCCATAAATTTCTGAGGGATTGGGGTTTTTTTACTGCTTAGAATGGTGTCCTGGGTTCAGCAGTAGCAGCCATTTTTCTCCTTCTTAGTGGCAGGTGCAGTGCTGTGTTTTTGACTTGTGGCCTGAGAACAGCGCTGATAACACCAATGTTTTTAGTTATGGCTTAGTGA
>JAOEHY010018288.1:14630-33368 GCA_025447955.1 Psilopsiagon aurifrons | reverse complement strand
AGGGAAGTTGTGAATGCTCCATCCCTGGCAGTGTTCAAGGCCGGGTTGGACAGAGCCTTGGGTGGCATGGTTTAGTGAGAGGTGTCCCTGCCCATGGCAGGGGGTTGGAACTGGATGAGCTTAAGGTCCTTTCCAACCCTGACTGTTGTACACAGAGAATCACTTCCTTCTCACAATTTGGACCTGTTTTCATCATGTGTACAGCAAACACATCGACAGCTGGCAAAACTGCCTGGATGGCAAACATGTTTCTGAAGACCGTACTTGATGCAGACACCATCTGCTCTGCAGTAACGAGTATGCAGCACAAAGCAACAAACAGGTCTGGGCTAACTAGCCAAGCTCTTTTCCTGTGCCCATTAGCTATGGCTTGAATTACTCCTACAAGCAGCATTGTTCTTGGCTTTTAAATCCAGTTTTTGGAGGTAGTGCGGTGTCAGAAGGAGCAATCACTCCTTGGTCTGGTTTGTCAGATCACCTTTCTGTTCTCACCCAGGCAGAGAACTGGCGACTTTTATTCAACTGCCTTTGTCTTCCTTGTGTTTCTCCAGTCTTTCCACAATATAAAGATGCAGTTTCCCCAACAGTAAAGGAAAAAGGCACAAAACTTCATTTGCAGCATAAATCTGTTTTTCCCGATCAAGCACAAGCCACAGGAAGCCAGCTTAGACCTCAGTCCAGTGAAACACCTCAAAACCATGGATTACGTGTTCTTTTCTACCATTTTGTTGATGTGGTGTCGCTATCCATCAAGTTTTTAAAACTCATTCCAACTCTGCCCGTCACAGGGATCAGTAAAACAAGCTGAAGGAAAGGGAGCCCCGTGGTATCCTGGTTTGAAGGAATGTATCTGAGGTATATATTACATGCTATGACAGAGGTGTATTGTCAAGAACGTCTATATTATTTTTTTGGACATATAGGAGAGAATGTGCTATAATAAATTGTAGGAGTTACGCCTTTTAGCATCTGGATGGCCACTTTAGAAATTTAAAAGCTCACCTTTAAAAAGCAGAACAACTAAGCTATAATTCACATTTATTTCACTCTTCCACTTCCCTATCAAAGATTTGCACTCCACATCCAACTTTTATTCCAAAAGCTGTCAAGAATGTACGAAATTTTGCCTTGAAGGAAAAAACACACACAACCCATTTCTTGGTGTCCTGAGGTATAACAGCAAATGCTTCAATCCAGCCAGGCTGCAGCAATTATATTTATGCAGATTCTCTTTCATGAGATTTTATCAAGGTGGAGAATGATTGCTTTCAGAGAAGAAGGCTAAAGGATGGAAGCCTACATTCCAGGAAGCACCCAAAGAGCCACCCCACACTTCGGGCTCATCTCTTCCAAGAGACTGAAGCAGCCTTTCTCAAAGCGTAATTTCACTGTTACGGAGTGCAAACATGTCCTATTTTGTTCAACTGATTCCTGAGCACGCTGCACTTTGGTCCAATGTCATAGTTATTTTGCCTTTTCTATGGTTATGTCTTTGATTCACCAGGCAGAGGAGCACCTGAATCATGGACACCTCAAACAGGGAATATCATGTCTCTTAGACCACCCCCAGTGCTTTACATTTCTGCAACAGCCCACTTCCATTGCCAGTTGGATGAAAGGTGTTTTCTCACAACCCCATTTCTCTACAGGGCTTATGCACATATTTTTACCAACACAAAGCAAAATGAATCAAAGGCAAGAGTATCGGCCCTTCACTCTTCCTTCTTTTAGGAAAGCAGAACATTGCAGCTCCTTCATCTCAGATGCTGCCATGAATGTTTCTCCTGTTTCACCCTGCAGAAGTTTATTGTGGTGTACATCACAAATTCACTCCTGTGAGTATGCAAATGCCTGCGAAATGCTGAGTAGGACCTATTTCTCCTGACTTCAAATTAATCCAGAGTCATGCATATCTTTATAAGGGAATTAAAGCTTTTTAGGACCCCAGCTCTTTGGGTTCAATTTTGCCTTGGGTAATGGCAACTGCCAAAGAAGATACAGTATTTTATGCTCCCTTCACCAATCAATACACTATAAAACACATGCTGAGGTATAAGTTGAGAGCCAAAGTTAACAAGCCATGCTTACACAGCCCCATCAGCCGCGTGGCATCAAAGCAGAGGTTTTCAACAGTACTTCAGCTTCCTTCCTACCTTTTGCCTGCAGAGTCAGTTCCTGTCGTGCCCTCAGCTGGAGGACAAAGCTAAGTCATTGCAGAGGGTTGCAAACAAGCGACTGATTACAGTGCACAGTTAAGAGGCAGCATGCTGGTCCCTGCAGACTGGTGCGTGGTGTAACCTTCCATGCTAAAAGGTCAAAGAAAGGAAACAAGTTGAGAAGTTGGATTTCTGTCACCCAGGAAGCCCTCTGCAAGCAGACTGGTGTCCTGTGGGGAACACATGCATGTAAATTTAGCTTTAACTGCAAATGGCAAACCAGGAAGCCAATAAGGTGACAGCAAGTTAGCCTACTGCAAGCATGTGAGCTTCAGTCGCCAACTCAACCCAGAAAATAAACCCCACAAACTTCTGAGCCTGGCAAGATGATAAACTTTTCCACAAGGATTTTCCTCAGCTGCAAGTGTAACTTGCATTTATTCACTGTCTTTGAGAAGTCTGTCTCATAAACACAGCCTTTACACCACAAGTCTGATGTGCCTTTCACTTACATTACTTTTGCAGCCCTTTTCTGCTGAGTTTAATGATATGCCATGTTGGAGAAGCAAAGCTCTGTGGGAGTTTTCAGATCTATGCAATTTAGGCATGTCCTTCCATATCTTATGTTACTACCTGAAATAGAGGTTTACCAGATTACAGCCCTACGTGAGCAAACACAACTGAAGAGAATAAAAGCCAAATGGTGAACACAGTTCTCCCTAACACAAGCCCAAGTGTATTTTCATCCTGCCTGCACACCCCTGGTTCCAGCTGTGACCATAGTTACAAAACCTGAAGCTGATGCTACAAACCTCACAGGCTCTTTTTGTCTCTGTAAATAAAACCAGCAGTATTTTTTCTCTGAACAACCTTTAGCAGCTTGATCCTGCCCCTGGGAATGGTACTTCCCTCCCAGAAACAGTCCGAAGGATAATTCACACAGAAGCACTAAATGCTGAGGAAAACTATCAGGGAGCGCAGACCCTCTTGCATCAAGTCAGCCCCAGGAGGTGAACACCACTCACTTTGAGGTGCACATCCTTTAGCTACTGGTGAGATTCAGTATAACCTAACATTTTTGCTCCATCTCTGCAAACTTCTCTTGGCAGGATCCAACCTTTGCTAGATTCATTGTATGTCCACATTGACTATTCAATGAATATTATGAAATGATATACAATTTCTGTTCTTTCCTATGTCTTCAAGGGGTGATTTTCCCAGGTTTGATATCTGTGCTGATATTTGGACCATCTGTTGCCAGATGCTTTAAACTGCAGAGTAACCCACAAATCAACCTAGAAGTGGTGGGTTTGCAGTCTGACCAGAGAAACAAAGACTGATGCTCTTAAAAACATTTCTGCTCTTCCCGTCTGAGAGGAATAAAGCATTTTTCAATGAGGCTGAATCTCCCTTTTCATGATGCCTTCACTGGGGAAGGAGAAACCTCTCAGGCTGCAGAGACAAAAGATTAAAAAGATCTTTCATGTGTAATTTCAGTTTAACTCCTGTTATAACTTCCTATCTCTAGCCCTATATGAGGATTCCCTTTGCCTTCTGAAGCAAGATTGAAGTCAAGTATGAAACAATTGTAAGAATCACAGCAATGCACACCTGACATGCATTTAAAAAACCCCAAAACTCTCAGATACCACCCAGCACCAGAGGTGTATAGAAAGAAGTTTAAGAAGCAGATGATCAGTGCAATTTGTCCTGTTTGCTCTTGCCGGAATGACGCTCCAAATCCCCCAAGAAATGTATTTCCTTATAAAGCACAAGTGTTACTTTTAAATGAGCTCAGAATTCCACCTGGGCTCAGCAGAGACACGTATGCTCACAGCCACAGAGCCACATGACATCAGGGAGAACTCCAGAAAGATACTGAGTACAGTTTTGCTGCCAGCATTGTGCACAAAGCCTGCAGTGCATTTCCAATGGCACTTGTGTAAGTGTGGAGCCCCACTTTCACATCCTCATCAACTTAAACGGGGGAAGTTCAGGTTAGATGTAAGGAAGAAGCTCTTTAATGTGAGGGTGCTGAGGCGCTGGCACAGGGTGCTCAGAGAAGTGGTAAATGCTCCATCCCTGGCAGTGCTCAAGGCCAGGTTGGATAGGGCTTGGAGAAATCTGCACTAGTGGAAGGTATCCTTGCCTGTGGCAGGGGTGTGGAACTGGATGACATTAAGGTCCTTTCCAACCCAAGCCATTCTCTGATGGCTCTCATGCAAAAGATCTGATTTTAACGGGATATTTAAGTTACTGCAGAAATAAAAGCCCAACACCCTAACACATTTCTTTCCAAGACACAAATCTGGTGTTAATTCATGAACCATCTTATTTAACTAACAACAGTCCAGAGTCAAGCCTCCAGCACTGCATATCCCCAAGAACAAGGGGTGTTTTGGGTTCTCCACACAGGTACATGGCATAAAAAAGTAGTAACTTACGGCTGTGTAATTATAAGCTGCATCATTATGCATGTGCGTGACAGAAGCAGAGGACAAACTGAGGTCACCCAGGAAACTTTGATGCTGGCATTCCTTCACCTCCAAGTGTCTGACTTTGCAGCTTTAATAATATTCTTGTCATGAAGGGGTTTTGTTTAATTTATATATAGATTATGGGTTGCTGTCTATTGGCAGGCACCCACAGCACTGGCTGAAAGCAGTTTAAAGCAGCAAACCTTCCCTCTGTTGCAAACACCTGCTTTAGCAAGACCATTTCACTGCAGGTGCACACACTGAATGAAACAGGAGCCTAATTTTGATTCAATGAGATGCCCAGGGATGACAGCTTCATTTAATGTATCCATCAAAAGTTACTAACTTGATCATAATTGAATGGGGAATGGTGCATCTGACCTTTCTTTCAAATTACCATCACAGACTTTTAATGGGTTTCCCAAAAGTTATTGTTATTAACATGAATATTACAGAATTAAACCAGCCCTAAAACCAGTACTCACTATGCTTGAACAAAGCCAATAATTGCAAATAGTCTGCTGAGGTATCAAGAACTGTCTTGTCCCTAAAGAAAGACTAGATTGAGACAAACATATTGACTGGTAGGGATAATGATAACGATATCAACTGAGTTAATCAATTTTTTTACTGAAAATAATAGAGAATTAAATGGGGATACGAAGTTACTTTACAGCATGTCCTGTGGTTAACAGGCATATGCTGAACTTCTTCATCTTCCACAGCTGTTTTGTTTATGACTGGTATTTGCTGTATGGTGCAGGATACTGACCTCTTGCATATGCTGTGAACCTGTAGCTGTTATAATGTCAGATTCTGCAGCCACATGTTATTATTTGTTGGCAAAGTTAGCGAGCAACACAAGGAAACAAATTCCTAAGCCACTGTTAACCTCAATGGTAACTGAACCTTTCTGAAGATGCCCCTTTTTGATTCTTATTTCTAAATTAGGAGCGAACAAACTGTTCAGTCATCCAGGAGGAAGGCAAAAGACCTCAGTCACAGTTCTGTTAATTTTGTTAGTTTGTTATTAAACTCCCTTCTATAGTGCTCCTAACCACTAGGATCAGTGTTTCAATGGGTCTTCACCTCTGGTGTTTAACATCACTTTTCCTCACTGGAGGAAACAACTACAGTAGTGGATCTGGAAGATGTCTACCTATTCATGGGAGTGCAACATACACAGCAGTGATGAATACTCCCCTAACAACCTCCCCTTGAAGCATGTCTCAGTCCCACACTGAAGGGACCATCTCTAGGTTCAAGACAAATGCTTGTGCTAAGAAAGAAGCTAGGATTTATATGAGCAGATTCTTTTGTAACAGCCTCCTCCTGTTTCTCATGGTCCCAGGAAAGTTATCTCACTGCCAGTAATGCCTAAGCAAGAGCAGAACCCTGACTGCCCTGTACGGTCTAACAGCCCTTTGTCCAATATTCCTCTTTACTTGATTTAATATGCTAAATGCCATCTTGTAAGCTAAAGTACCATTTACAGAAATCAATGTGTAACTAAGTTACGAAGCATGCGAAATTTGCTGCAAATAGCAAAGGCATTCTTCCAGTGAGGACTCAATTTTTTTCTACCATGCCACAGTTTCCAGTTATTGCCATATCTTCAGTATAATTACATATAGTTGGTGCTAAACTGAGTTAAAAACCTTTGTAATTCCCTGTTCTCAGTAGTTTTTCTGCCCCAACAAGCCTAACTGCCTTAACAGGAAATATCCTCCCCGTTAACAAAGAGAAAAGCATTATACTTAATTCTACTGACATATCAACTTAAATACCATAAATTTTAAAACTGGGCATTGGAAAAGACACTTAGCTACATACTATGCTATCTACACTGACTCAATATATGTAATGGCTGTGTAATACAAGTCACTAAAGACACCAAAAGCCATTGGAAATGGAGCATATCTGGACCTGTGAAGCATCATGCCAATAGCTCTCTACTACTCAGCCTTTTAGCTGGCGTTTGGCCAAACCCAATAAAACTAATTACCATGAGATGTTTTTTACAACTGGAAACACTGCAGTTAGCTCCAGCCCGAGCGCTCCACACTGAGCACTGTGCATCAGGCAATCAAATCACTGCCAGGTTTTCCTCCTGCGGAGAAAGCGGCTATTTGCTCCTGCGCGCTCCAGCAGAGAAAGCCACAGCTCTGTTCTCTGGATGTGCCATCCCTCGGAGGCAGCAGCAGAGAGGATAAGCCTTTACCGTGACAAAACAGATGATTCTCACAGTGGTCTTCATTGAAACACCTACCTGCAGATCCCCTTTCATTCTAAGCCATTCTGGTTGCTTTTTGCAGATCCCATTTTCACACATCCTTCATAATGCTAGCGCTGCTGAGTTTCATCTAGTCAGGTCCAACACAGAAACACAAAATTTCCTGTTACAGAGAAGCACACAGACTCCTTCAACCCAGCATTTATAGCAAAGCTTTCTGATAACCATCCATCCTTTGCAAGAGCCATCAGATTTCACATCGTAACTGATCATACAGCTTATGGTCTCACTGTGACGTGCTTTTGGCACATGGCAAAAGGCCACTGGCATGACATTGGGTTCCTGGTGGAGAGGAGGCACATACAAAGCTGCTAAGCATCTCTGGTGCATCCAGCTATCACCAAAGATGGTCTGCAGCCACCACAGCAGCTCATCTCAGTCCCACAGCCAGGACTGCACTGGCACCAAAAAGCAGTGTTGATATTGACCCTCTGAAAAAAGAAATTAAATACTAACAAGGGATAAGAGTCTCTGGTATATGAAGTTTATCGTGTTCTTTAAATTATTGGGAATGTTTACTGGAAGGTGCCAACAAGAGGAATTTTAGTTGTATTATCAGTATTATCCTTAGCCCACATCTGAAGGATCCTGGACTGAGCCTTCCTGGAATCCAGATGCACCCTCTCCCATCAACACTACCCCAGGAAACAGTGGCTATTAAAAGGCAAAAGCTATCACACAAAGCAAATGGCAAATTAATAGTAGTGTGTAGCGTAGGACAAACATCAGAATTTCCTCCTCCTTGAATGTGAGATCTGCATCTGAGAATGTGTATCTGGCTGTACAGAGAAAAAAATGGTGTGGTATGAGGAAGGACAGACAGAAAGGGTCTTGGGAATGTTTCTGCTTGAGAAGGAGTCTACAAAAAGCATTTTTGCCTTGCCTGCTGCCCTATTTACTAGGCTGCTGCACAGGTCAAGAGGAGTCAGCTCAGAGTGTTCAGGTACGATCGAAGGCATTTTTCAGTCACCAGTCTCCAAAGGAGTTCAGACCCAGGGGCTCAGACCAGGATCTGTTTCTTCTGCAGAGTTTCAAGGGCATTTCCTTCCTGTCCTGCATGGCACAAACCAGGTTGCCTGAGCAGATGACTGCACCATTTTGGACACTTCTTCCACTGCTGCGGGCACCTCTGCAGGCTCTGAGTACTTGGTCCAGAGTTTTCACCAAAGTCATATGAATTTTCAAACACAGTGACTCTGCAGCCTTGGCCAAGGATTTCAACTGCATTCCCCAAGCATTATGCTCACTGTGCTAAAAAGCACCTGCAAAGCATTTCTTTGTGATATTTGCTTTATAAATTAAACCACAGGGAGAAAAAAAAAAAAAAAAAGCTGTTTCTTGCTGCTATTCCTTGGTTTGCATAAGCAGTCGATTGTAAATGTCAAACACCAGTGGTGCATCAGAAAATGATCACACTAAAAATTCTCTCTTGAAGCCCAAACTCATCACCAGCCCCAAGACTGCTCTAATTTCACATTCAACATCCTACATTTGGACTGTGTACAGTAATGCCTAATTTAGCCATCACAACTCCAGAAACGTGGGAGTTAAAGAGACTCTAACAGCATGTGTGCAAAGGGTTCACCCTACGCTGAATTTTAGGTATTGCCCCTCTGTTTCAGACAGTTCTGTCCAGGTACGAAGGGGTGAACAGGGAATACTGTGAGATCTGAGCTCATTAGAGGAGCAGGTGGGGATGCCTGCAGCTGAATAAGCAGGTTGCTTTGGGAATAACATGAAACAGATGTCCTGTCTTCACACTTGCGAATGTTTGCTTCAAATAAATTGCAAGTGCAGGGTTTAAGGCTGAGTCTGTCATCTATCTCTTTAGCAACTCCTCTTCTGTTGTCTTCTGCCTGTTTTCTTTCAGAGTGGAAAATCTTTCCTGTAAAAGAATGACTTTAGAAGCTAGAGAGCAAGAAAAACAATTGCTTTTTGATGGAGCAAGGGAACTGAAGTGCTCCCTGCTAAATGAGTTTACTCAGGTTTCAGGTACAGAATACTGGGAGGTGCTCTGCAGGGTTACATATTCAAACACTGTCAAACCTCACTGACAAAAACCTGGGCTTTACTGAGGGGATCTCCTTCAAGATATTTCACCAGCAACAATTATTTTTCAGGTTGGGAAAAACCAAGTTGGGTTTTCATATATGTTAAGTATAGCTTATGGTCGGTTATTTCAGCACAACAATGCTCTTACTCATATCAAGTGCCTGAAACAGATGAAGGGACCCTAATTCTGATTACATACCCAAGTCCTGGGAAGTATGCAGGCAGGTCCAGAACCATTCATAGTTACTGGTAATGTGTTATCTTTAAGTAAGAGATGTACTTACTTTGGTTCTTTATGTGCTTACTTAGAGCACATCCAAAAGCAGAGGAGACTTCATTCTTCTTCATGCATTGCCATGGTTCAAGCCCAGCCATCAGCACAGAGCCAAGCAGCCACTCGCTCACTCCCCCCACCTTTTCCTCTCCCCACTCCCGAAGGGATGGGGAGGAGAATGGAAAGAATGTAACCCCCATTGAGATAAGGGTTGAGAGAAGAGCAGTCCAGTAACTAAGGTATAACACAAACCACTGCTGATACCACCAATAATAATAATGACAAGGGAAATAACAAGAGAAGAGAATACAACCGCTCACCACCCACAGACCGATACCCAGCCCGACCTAAGCAGTGATCTCACCCTTCTAGGTAACTGCCCCCAGTTTCTGTAGTGGGCATGACATGCTGTGGTATGGAATACCTCTTTGGTCAGTTTGGGTCAGGTGTCCTGTCCCTGCTTCCTCCCGGCTTTCCCTCCTCCCTGGCAGAGCATGAGGCTCTGAAAATCCTTGGTCAGAGTAAACATTCTAAGCAGTAACTAAAACGATTGGTGTTATCAGGGCCGAAAGTCAAAACCACAGCACTGCACCAGCTACTGACAAGGAGAAAAATTACTGCGACTGCTGAACCCATGACAAGCATGAAGATTTTACTATCAAACACCAAAGCACCCAGACTTCTACAGACAGGCAATGTTTTGGGATGTCTTCTTTTTGGAGACATCAACCCATCCTCTACCAGAAGGCAACTACCAATCATCAGGAAGTCCCTACCATTCACCATCTACAAGTGTTTCAACAAGGTTCCTTCAGGTCAGGAACAACCAGCCCTCTTTGACAAGTTCCAGAATTCATATTTAAAAACACACTGCACAGGTAACATGAGGTAACACGAGGCACAGGGTGCCCAGAGAAGCTGTGGCTACTCCATCCCTGGCAGTGTTTAGGGCCAAGCTGGACCAACCTGCTCTAGTGGAAAGTGTCCCTGCCCAGTTGGAACTGGGTGATCTTTAAGGTCCCTTCCAACCCAAACCAGTCTGAGGTTCTATGGCTAAAATGTGCAATGAACATTTAAGTCTTATTGGTGGAAAAAATGGGACTTAAAGGTCCACTCTCTTTGCTTATGATTGACAGGTTAACCCACAGTGACTCAGGATTGCAATTCACTGCCTATTCTCCTGCCTATGCTGCTGGGATAACATTTCCGACGTGCAATTCTCTTGATAACGTGCGTAACTCAGAATTGTGCAAAAGAAACTTCAACAAATCTGCCCAGAGAATTGGCTCCAGTCTCAAGACAGAGGCAATAAGCCACCAACTCCATCAGCACTGCCAGAAGTTAATGCAAAATAAATTCCTTGGGAGTTTGCAAAAATGCCAGATGACAATAATACCTTAGTGAGGCTGAGCATATTTTATGCATCCTGTTCATTAGCTGTAAAGGCCTGTCCTCATGACTGGTTTTGCTCATTTGAATTAATCACACTGTACATTATGAAGAGACCCGCTGAGCCCTTCAGTACATAAAGCATTTAAAAGATGTTATTAAAAATAAGTTATTCTGGAGATTTGCAATTACACATTTATTTGTACACTTGCATTTATTGCTTCTCTTACTGGCAGTCTGTGTCAAACTAAAGACATAAGAGTCTATTTGCACAGATAGACATTTGAGCCATTATAAGTATGCTTACAAGAAAGTAACAGTATTGCTCTTCTGAAAGGCTGCAAGTTTTTAAACACAGGTTACAAAGCAGCTGCTTGGCCTAAGTAGATTTGTCAAACCAGTTCATATTAAGTTTATACAGCATCTCAACTTTGACATGCATCCCAGTTCCAAAACCAGGAATCAGGAAAATGCATATTCAATCTAGGCCTTGAGTAGTGCCAACAACCTCAAAACAATGCCGGGTGCTGAAGCTCCTCTATGTACAGTACATTGATTAGTCTGGAGCTTTAAACATTTAGGGCCCAAAAAAAGCCCTTTGCATGCCAATGAACCCAACCATCTGCCTACTGATGTATAGCCCCTCTCATGAGCTAAGTATCAACATTAAGAACAAATTCAACCTTTTGCTTCTTCAGCCTTTATAGAGGGACACTTTTGCTAGCTTGACATTCTCTTCCAATTGATAATGATAAATGCAACCACTGCTAGTTTATCCCCAGTTGTTCCTGCACAGAAAGCTCTTGTCCCTCCCTAGCGTTCACCTTCAACCTGTTTATAGACAACAGCATAAAACATCCAGCCAGCCCTTAGAGTGAGGCTTGAGCACTGATTTTGGGGCTACAGCCTTGGTTTTGTGTACAAGCCACACAAGAATAATTTCTACCCACAGGGGTTTTCCCTCTGCTAACATTATGAAAAGGAGGTGACTAAGAGTATGACTTTCACACCCCTAACAATCTTACGCAACTTATGAAATACAACAACTAGATTTCAGTGAGGCACCCATGGACCATGTTGGTAAAGGCTGACACAAGGACAGCAGACCCAAGCACTAAGTGGATAAAATGGCATCCCCAGCAGTTTTTTTTCCCCTTCATTCATTATCAGTGCATTTTTAGAGTCACCACATAACACTGCCCACCCTTCCCCACAGGGATCTCTGTATCAAGCTATTTGTCAGCAGAATATTGTCACATTTACAATATCACCCTTAAATACAAGAGCCCTCAACAGGACAGTGCTGGAGGTTATTGATTTTGAACCACTGACAAGCAGACAGCATCCCCCAGCAGGAGAGATGCCCAAGGTCAAAAGCCTTCTTAAAATACACACTTTGGCTACCAGGAGTTTCATTAAGCTCAATAAACCATCAGGCATTGACTGGCAGCACTATTTATAAATAATCAGCCTGCTGACCCCCTTTTTATTTAATGAAATTTGTTTTCTCTTGTCAGTGTCAGGTATTTTGAGTTAGCGCAATGCTGTGACCTCTCCCACGCTGAGAATGAAACTGAGTATAAAGACTGTCATAAAAACCCAGCAGTAGCAACAGCTCCCGGAAATAGCATGTATCTATTTAGGTACTACAAACAAGATGTCAAGTCTTTAAAAGCCTGAGCTATTAAACTAAGTGCCAAACCATCCATAAACGTTCACATACCACACAGAGAATGCTCTCTCCTTCATTCAGCCTCTGTAAAATAAATACGATGCACGAGCAAAATAAGTGTTATTGCAGCAGTGACAACAAGCCATCCTGAACTAAGATGTTCAAGAATTAAAGCTCTCCCTCTTTATATGTTTCCTAAAGAATTTTCTGGAAGTAGTACTTCTTACACAGGAGCTACAATGCCCCAGAGCACTGCTGGCCCAGCCAGAGGGCACTCCATGCTGCAGCAGCAGAGGCAGAGATCCCTTTTCTTCCTGAGCTCATTTGCTCACCTGACCTTTAAATTCTCCTGCTCGATCCATAAGGGGATAGGGCGTGGGGAATCACAACAGAAAAATCCAGGAAACATAAGTTGTAACTTCAGGCCATACTATATTTAGCAATTCCCTTGTGTGCTGCTATGGTTTTAATTGCTGTTGTCAGAATATATGCAGGAGAGGGAGCTGCTATTTTGTGAAATAAGAGCCCTTCACACCCAGGTGTTAATTTAGCGACTGTTGTCCAACCAACTAACAGCAGCATGAACTGTCAGGGTCAAACACATCACCTAGACCCTCTTCTTTGCCCGAAGCACTGCTCTGCCATACCTGCCATGGAAGTTGGTCAGGTTTGTTTCTCTGCAGACACACAGCCATTCACAAAGGGGGACATTTTTGATGTGCGTATAAGTATTTATGCATACTATGTTGCATCACAGTATTTTGATTTGCAAGTGAGCTGTGTTCCATGATGCAACAATTGTAATATATATGGGGGATGGTCAGATGCAGAGTTATTACAAGGCAAGATTAAAATTCTTTGGTTGACCTGTATTGATGTTATTTTTGCAGTCCTGTTGTGGCCTGATAACACTTCTTCCCATTTCCACCCCACTGCTGGGCAGGACAGGGTGCACGACTCAGCTGAGGCTGCAGAGCATGGTGTGTATCTGCAGAGCAGAGAAAAAGCCAATGGCATCCTTGATTGGTTACGAATTACAGACCTCTCACTAGCGGACCAAACTGGAGCCAGGTTCCATCTTTTAGCATGACAAAGGCAAATACAGCTAAATTACCCTCTCATCTGCTTTACCAAATAGCCACTGTGGCAGATGCAGTCTCCAGCACCCATGCCTGGGCTACCTTGTGTGGCCATTCTTACTGCCACACGCAGAGCTTGGAGACGCCATGCTGCGGGAAGGAGATCCTGTTCAGTCTGTCATGCTCAAATCGAGGTTGGCATCTGTACAAGCGCATCCACACATTTGACAGCCAAAATCACTCTGGGAAGCAATAGTTGCTGCACAATGCAAGTGATGCACAATGCAAGTGCAACAGCACCATCACCTCCATACTCAGCAGCCACCACTGCTGCAGTGGTGCCTTTGCAGCTGCACCAGCATTGAAGTCCCTTCCTTTGAAACCCAGTAAAACTGATCCAGGAGCATCACCTGCATGACCAACCAGTTCCCACCCCTCCTTACTGACTGAATAGCAGCAGATTATTTGAAAGCAGGAAGCAAACACATCCACATTGCCTGTTCAACCTCGTTAGCACTTGCCAAACATCATTTCAACCCTAACATTATAGAGGTTTAAGAGGCCCATACTGAAAGCCTTTGAACCTTGCAATCAATATGACTGAGCCACTGCACAAAATTCCCCATTGATCTGTGTTTCACTTCATTAAATGTTAGTTTTACATGGTTCAAAACATGTCTGCTCAAACCGGTTAACAACTTGCGGTTGCATCATCAGCTCTAAATGGCCACGCAAGACTGACTGCAAGGCAATCCCCCCCGTTATTTATTTCCTGCCCTACAACATCAGTTTGGCCAACTCACTTTGAAAAGTCTGTAATGTGTTTAAGCTCACATATATTGACAATACTGCTTAATGCTAAAGCTTTGGGATTCAAGACAAGGCAACACCACATACAGCTGTCCCCAGTGCACACTCACCCATAGGTACTGCAAAAGAGCAATGCTGCAAATGCAGATTCATTACCTCCCTGAGAATACCATACCAACTGCCTTTCAGCCGTCTCCCCCATGTTAAGGAACACAGACAATACACATATGGGAACAGGTTGGTACCAACGGGTTGAAAACAGTTGCAGAAGGTGTGTGCGCGATGCAACTCACCACAGGTGATGCAAGCTTCAAGGCAGTGGCACAGAGAAAAAGAGAGCATGAGCAGTAAAACTTAAACCACTTTCTTTGGCACGCTGCTGCTGCTTAAGCTCAGCCCTCGCCAAGCTGCCCACCCCAAGGAGGCACTTGAAAATTCTTCAGACTTCAAATATAGATTATTTTAGAACATAAGCAGCTCCTCTGGAGCAAGCAGGCACAAGTGCTGCAGCAAGTGCCATTGGTTCTCTAAAGACCTAAAGATACTGTAGTGGACTAAGCCATACAGATCTATAGCAGTATTGATGTGCACGCTCAGCAAATCAATAGCCAATTCCACTTTTTGGCTTCTCTTGCTTGGTACAAAGAGTTGAGTGTGAAACAAAATCTTGATTCCTGCTACACCAGGATGGCTGAGAACATCTATCATGACTTTAGTCCACAGGCAACGCTCTGCACGGGATAAACTATAGGGACTGATAGCAAACCGCCACTCTCCTACTGCTACCAACAAACACCGCTACTTACCTTCTCGACAGTGCAAATAGCTTTATGTACTACTATTTGCTCATTTCTATGGCCTTGAGTCACCAACCTCTACATTTTCACTCTCCCAGCTAGTAATCAAGAAAATATTGCACAATCGTAACCGAGGGGGGAAAAAGTTTCATATCAACACAATTCTTTTGTGTTCTGGTTAAAGGTTGGACTCTCCTCTTTATTCTCATCTCCTATAATTCATTAAACCCTCTGCCACAATAAAATTAACAGTCAGCCTTGGAGTAGGCAAAAACCTCTGTACACAAATAACTGCACAAACCATCAGATAAGAATCAGCATTCTTTACAGTTAAAATACATGCATTTCTAAAGCGTAGCAGTTGCTGAGGAACTTTGCCACCTCCCACTTGCACTTGTCAGCCTCAGGCAGGGGCCTCCTTGCTGCCCCCCAGCTGGGAGCTGCTTTTGCAAATAGAAAGCTACTCAAGCATTTGGAATTGCTACTCACTTTTGCTTCTGCCAAGAGCTGAGGTGAAAGTCCAGCAGACCGGAGTGGTGACAACACCTGGGTGTAGTGCTCCTCTCCTGGGTGTACTTCTCTCCATGCAGCACTGTGGCTTCCATCAGAGGAAGCATTCCTGTGTAAGAATGGGTGTCAGAGAATTAGGCCAGGTTTACAGCAGCTTTCCTGTTCACAAGGTCAATAACAGACCCTGCAAAAACCATACAGAAATGTTGGGTTTACATTGGTACTACGTATTCTAGCTGTGACCTGCCCAATGCCAAAGTCTCCTAGGTGCCATTTCTGAGGTGTTACACTTCAGTTGCAATTAATTCCCCCACAAATTCACATTTTCAGCAACCTTTTCTGGTTGCTACAAGCTCCATGGCCAGGAGGGGGATACATTCATATAGGTTCAGGTTCAGAGGGCTGCACTGCACACAGTGGTCAAAACCTCCTATGCAATTACATCACAAGGAGTTTCACAGCACCCACTGAACTGGCATGACAAAGGCCTTCAGAAAACTCTCCTTTGTGCATTATTTCTCTTCATATCTTGGTTTTGCTTTGAGCTGACAGCAGAGGCTGAGAAGTGGTCCCTTTGTCTTACAGCTGAAGCAAACACAACACTTTTCTTGTCACAGTCTGCAGGATAAATGGTATTTCTCTGACAGCCTGAAATTCATACAGAAAATAAACAGATACTCCTGCAGGATAAAGGGAGCAGAGAGCTGCTCTGGCCACAGATCAGCACCACTCTGCTCTGTCAATTTGCTTGGCACAGCCAAAAAGCCAACTCCAGCATGGAGGCAGGAAAGGAGAAGATCTGAAATCAGCTCTCATCTGCAAAGTTTTATTCCATTGAGCATCAACAGAAAGCAGATGCTCTTTTCTCTGAGTGAAGACCATTCCACACCTGGAAAACTCAAGTCGGGAAGAGAGACCAAAGGGCAAAGGGGAGAAAACAGTCTGCACAATAAAGTGCTGCGCTTTGCAGACTGAGCCATACACCTTTAATCAGCAGTAATATGTGCAAACCAAATACGTCTCTCAAATAGACAAAGGCATTTCTTCATGTAAATAAATATTTCGCACTGACTTAAACCTCACAACAAAACAAAACCCAGGCATCTGTTAGAATTTTTAATGTGTATCAGAAAATCACAGAATGGTTTGGGCTGGAAAGGACCTTAAGATCATCCAGTTTCAACCCCCTGTCATGGGGAGGGAATGCCTCACCCTAGACAGACCACGACACCCAAGGCTCTGTCCAACCTGCCCTTGAACATGACCCAGGATGGAGGATTCACCACTTCTTTGGGCACCCTGTGCCAGTGCCTCAGCACCCTCAAGTGAAGAACTTCTTCCTTATATCTAACCTGAACTTATCCTGTTTCAGTTTGAACCATCACCCCTTGCCCTGTTGCTACAGTCCCTGATGTTGAGACCCCTCTCCAGCAACCTTGCAGCCCCCTTCAGACACTGGAAGCTGCTCTGAGGTCTCCATGCAGCTTCTCTTCTCCAGGCCAAACAGCCCCAATGTTCTCAGCCTGCATTCATATACTTGTTAATAATGGGGTTACTAAGGCTGCTTGGGATCAGCCTTTCTTTTCAGAAATTATTTTGAAGGGTAATGAATGAAGTCAGAAGCAGATTGGAGGGATCTTCCCTAAGGAGGAGAGTTCAAAAAGCAGTATTTTGCCAAGCAGCGTTCCCAAGGAAAGTCCATTAGGCACTTGCACATATCTCCCAACGACAGCATAGAATATTACACCGTGTAACATGCGAACACTAAGCTAATACCAAATAAACTATGCGTGCATTTTAGCACCAGGCTCCACAAACCCGGAGTAAACCCTGTGCAGACCTGCCTGTCTCTACTATCAGTTTACAAAGTGCCACCATTGAGTATGTTTACAGGTTTATCCTTCAAAGGCACACTCTTGAACATGACACACTTAAGTCTGGCAGAATCATAGAATAAACGAGCAAGAAGCTTCAGCACAACATCCAGGGAATCACAGGCCAACCTGAAATCAAGTTCTCATGAGCAGAAGAACACCTTGCCCAGACTGATAACTGTAAAACCACTCCCTCTGTCATATAAAACGACCCCTGTTCTGCCTCCACTCCCTCACTGAGCTGTTCTGAGCAGTGTTAATTAGTTACACTGGAGGGAACAGGAATGGGAGATATCTGATAGATCCTGTAAATTCCCTGAAGCCATTTGAAAATCTAAACTTCAAAATGAGGAAAACCTCTTTTTTTAAACTCCTTTAACGTGATGTTTAATTGCAAAGTGTACATCACTGCACTCCACCATAGACTTTTTTGTTACAACATAGCTGCATTTTGTTGTAATTCTACTAGAATTGCATAGTTTGTCAAGTACCATAGTCATATCCCTTTGATAAATACCTAATTGTTCTACTAAGCCCCACTATTGTTATTTATGAGCAAGAGCATCTGCAAAGCACAACCGGGTTTGATCACAACAATTAGGTTTCTACTGTTTACAGACCAAATTTTCCTAGGAGAGACACAGGGGAAAACTCCACTTACAGCTGTGGTACATCAAATGGCATTAGTTCAGGAGCTTACCTAGCGCATTTATCTTCCCTTGGAAAAGCTTTGTCACCACCTTTCAGCACACATTATCATTTCTACCACGGTTTCAGGTTGACAATGGCTGCTCTCCTGCCCTCTTAGGCAGTTCCCAGCAGCTGCTAAGGATGGTGATTTACCAACTATCACCAGTGATGGAGAGGTCGTTCCCACCAACTGTAGTAAATGTGGCTTCAAGGTAAAACGTGTTTCAGGTGTTTTCCCCACAAGAAAAGACTTGCAATGTGAAATCGAGTTTTAAAGCTTTTTAATTACTTAATTTGACAGTTTCCATGTGATTTACTTACTCCTCAGCAAATCGAAACAGACACACGAGAAGGAGAATACAAAATGCATCACTGAGATAATTTTACAGTCATTTATGGCCATGAAATCCCAGATAACAGGATTGTGTGTGGAAAGCAGCAACAGAAGTGTGAACAGAACCGGCTCCTGTTTTCTAAATGAGTGTCTGCCCTGCTAAACCAGCACTACCTTTGCTCATGGGTACAAACACTGTATGGATCTCTCAGGTAGCTGAAAACAGAACTGATGTGGTTTCAGTCCAGCTGTAACTCACCCAGTTTGCTCACTCACTCCCCCCTTTTTCTCCCCCACCCCCAACCCCTTGCTTGGGGGGGGGGGGGGGGGG
>JAOEHY010018288.1:0-14169 GCA_025447955.1 Psilopsiagon aurifrons | reverse complement strand
GTCTCTGCTTCCTCCCGGCTTCCCCTCCTCCCTGGCAGAGCATGAGGCTCTGAAAGTCCTTGGTCAGACCAAACATTCTAAGCAGTAACTAAAAACATTGCTGTTATCAGCGCTGTTCCCAGGCTGAGAGTCAAAACCACAGCACTGCACCAGCTGCTAAGAAGGAGAAAAATGACTGCTACTGCTGAACCCAGGACAAGCATAAAGCCTGGGTTCTGTGTGCAGTTACAGCCCAGCTGAGACGCCAGCACCGCAGTTACACTTCTCCTGCCCTTTGGTCACCTTTATTTCTCTGTAAAGAATGGAACCTCACAGGGCACACCTGAAGAGACACCAAGCCAGAGCGCTCTTCTGGATGGGTTATACAGCTTACAGCTCTCTTTAACATTAGCCCTTAGTTTATGTCGTTTTAGCTCCTTCTCTTCAGGCCACCAGAATTCAGAGCCTATTAACGCGTGATAGGAATTACAAATGTGGTTAAAGGCAGTTCAGTCAGAAACCTTTTAGAGAATATATTTAATTACTCCTAGGAAAAAAGCCCAACCGCCCAATCCAATAATCCCTCCCCATCCAAGCAAATAGCACAGCATGATCAGACTAAGTATCTTCCCCTCTTGCAATCCCTCTGATTCATGGATGTTTGCTGTTTATATAGTTTCTGAAAGAGGCAAAAAGCTAAACTGCAGCGAATCTGCCTGAAAAGACATTCCTTTATAACGTGCACTTAAAAAGTTCTCCTCGATCTTTGGCACCAGCTGAACACACACACGGTAAGCAGGGGAACAAGTTATTTATGTAGACACCATTTCACCTAAGGAAAGCCTTTTCCTTCTATGACACAAAATAACTGGGATCCTCCAAACTCAAACCCATGTTTCATTCCAGACTCGCACAGCTCAGCTGACGGGGGAAAAGGGGACGTGCAGAGGTCTCAGCAATTCCCAAATCCTCTGGCTCCAGAGCAGAGCTGCTCCGGCCCTCGCAGCAGCCCCATGGCCTCCTCTGGACTCACTCCAACAGCTCCATGTCCCTCTCTTGCTGCTGCCCCAGAGCTGGATCAGGGCTGCAGGGGGGGTCTCCCCAGAGCAGAGAGGGAGAATCCCATCCCTGAGCTGCTGCTCACATCAGGTATCTCCTGTGGCGACAGGCAGTGACATGTTCACCATCCCTACAGGCATCCTGCCATGATCCGCTGGCCCTAGGACCCTCCACCCCACAGCACTGACTGGGGAAGCAGGAGCCTCAGGACCTTCTGACAGCTCCTGGGATGGAGACATGGGCAGGAACAAGCCCTTCTGTCCCTTCGTCAACCCCACAGAACCAAAGCAGAGGAGGAAATGTTCACCCGACACATGAGTAGTGCTGAAGGATGCTCAGCATCGATTATTTCATCAAGATCAAAGATAAACCTCATGTGCTGTAGTCTCAGCAGGGCTCAGGAGCAGATCAGATCACTGCCTGAATGCTATCAGAAACTATCTTCTCTCTATTGCTCCTTCTTCCTGCTAGGGCAGGGATATTAGCAGGGAAAAAGTCAAGTATATGGTCACATGGACCTATCATCTGAGAAAAGGAAGAGCTTCAAAGGACCAAGGGGGTCCACGTGGTCTGAAGTAGTCCTACTCCTTTTTAATCTGAATATGTCTCCAGAACGAGTTCAGAGCAGCAGGTTTATTGCACAGTGCTGGCAGAGTCCTGCCTTTACGTCCATCTCAGTTCTCCATTAGCACCCGCAGAGACATTTTGCTGGACACAGTAAAGTTATTACTTAACGTAAGCACATATGGATTATGGATGCTATATATGAACATTCCTGTAGTTTCCATGGATGCTATATATGAATATTCCTGCCATTTCCATTCTGTCAGGGTACCAACATAGTCTTTTGTCTCCATGGCATTATAAAGCTGATAAAATAGGGCTGAGGGAGGTGATGCTTCCTGTGTACTTAGCATTGGTGAGACATCTGGAGAGCTGGGTCCAGCTGTGGGCTCCCCAGATGGAAATGGATATGCTGGAGTGAGTCCATGGAGGCCACCGGGATGGCCAGGGGCTGGAGCATAAGGTGTGTGTATCTCCCCCGATGTGCCCAGTGAAAGGACAAGTGACAAGTGGGAATGCTGGGCAGATAAAAGGAAAGCGTTTTCACTATGAGGATGATCCAGAAGGATCAAACACAGGGCAAGGGCACCCAGCTCACAGAGATGAGCCCTGCTCATCTGCAGACCCTAGAGGCTGGTCCACACAGCTCCTCGCTGGCACTCAGCTGCAGGCACATGGCAGGATCAGTGGAATAGCTTCCCCTGCAGATGATTGCAGGCCACTCCTATCCTGTTGACTTGTTAGGAATTGTTTCAGCATGTTTGCCAAAGCCTGATTGAACTGTGGTAACAGCTCATCTGTTCACAAGAGGCTTGTCAAGGTCCTCAGGTGCCTGACCCCTTTCCTCTGCCGTCACGTGCGGTCAGGCCCTGATGTGTAATCACCAGCCAGACCCGCTCTGTTGGACAGCTTAATTACAGCCACATGCAGTCAGGGTCAATACAGGATTTATAGAGACTGAACCCCAGGTAACATATGGCATAGTTTATGCTTACAGAAATACACACTGCCTTCCTGCCTTTCTCCCTGCACATGGCTGCCAAACACGTGCAGCGCATCAAGCCCAAAGAGCCCTTTCCAAGAAGGTAAAGGATGCTGCATGGGGGAGCCTCTGCTTTGCCATATGAAGCCCTGGGTCTGGGGACAAGCTGGCCAGGTTCTCCCCATGGGGCTCACCTGAACAGTGGGGTCTGCTGGCCCTTCTTGATGGTTTGTGGCACCTTTGGATATAGAGTGGCTATTTTCCTGCACAGAAACAAACAGTAATTTGCCTATTATGTAGCTTTGCCCTTCTAATGAAGCCATCTGAGAGCATACTGCCTTCAACATCTATTTCATTTTCCCCAAATGCAATTAATGGTATTTATGGAGACAAGGTTTAATCATTCGTCATTATTTTACCTTTCCCCCCCTTTTTAAAGCTATTAGCAAAACAAGATTAACATTTTAACAATGATTTCTAGCTAGAATTAATCACTGCAGGCAAAATCTTTTGTTTTAACAGGTACACATAATTTATTTGCGGTGATTAAATCAGGAAGCTTTGGAGTCCTCTTAGCTACAGGGTACGCCATCTGGACACAAGGTGCTCTACCTGTCTGTGGGGAGCAAACTATCCCAAAGGAGAATGTTTTACTTTGGAAGCACTCATTCAGATGCCACTGAATGCAAAGAGATTGATAACCAGCTTGATCACAGACTTTTTTGCTTGTGATTTTACTTTGGTTTCTCCTTTTAAGTGTTTGGTTCCATTACTTTGATCAGGAAAGACAGAAACTGTGTTGGGAGCCTTATGAAGAGAAATACACTGCCTTTGGGGCATTATAGCAGAGAATGGACTTTGCTCTGAAGAGCACCAGCCCCAACCCACAACACCCTCTAACTGCACCATGCACCGGACCATCTCCTAACCTAAGTCCTGCTTCTGCCAGTGACCTTCAAATAAAGCCTGGTGTGTGCAGATGTGGGCCTGCACACAGATCCACGGAGCACGTGTGTGAGCACCTCAGCAAAAGGGAGGCTGTAATAAGCTAAGTATTGATCCTGGCAACTAGGAAACTAATAGTATATGTTATTCTCTTACTATGCAGCACGGAACTTCAGTAGCGGCTCTTAATTCATGCATCATTTTGAAAGGCTCAATAGCTATGATATGTGTTGTGCTTTTTTTCCCCCCCAAGTGTTTTCAGCATTAAAAGGCATCTAACATATGCTCTCCTTCCAGCCCTAGAGACCTATGACCATTTAAAGCTGCCCACAGTCCTGCCCGCAAGGCACAGTACCCCAATGCAGCAGGGTGACACTGTGTGCACCAACAAACTGAGATCTCTGCAGGGACCTGAGGGACAGTGGTGCAGCTAAGCAAGGGCAGAGGGGATCAGCATGGTTCAGTGAGGCAGAAACCAACCATGAAGCCTGTGATTCAGAGGTCCTCACGCTATTTGTGGTCTCTTGTTTCCTTCTAGATGGCATCACAAAGAGCAGAAGGCCTTCAAGAAGCAGTTTTTGGAGCTAGGCATATTCAAAGCTTGGCGTAAAAGAAAGCTAAACCTAAGAGAGCAATCACTAGGAGCCATTACACAATGCTAAGAAGCAGCCTTCAACCTCAGCCAGTCCCTACTCCCATCTTCCTACTAGCTTGGCAGCACATACTTACGAGTTCATCATTGCTCCCCTTTTCTGTTGTGCCCCACGACCACACAGCCTGAACATCAGTGACCCCATTCCTGCTGCCCAAGTGTGGAAGGTGGTTCACCTTGCTTCTGGCATTCAGGATCACAGCTTCTTCCCTGACACTTTGGTTTCATTTGTCTATGGCTACAAATGCTAATATTCAGCTAAGCTGCTCTGAGACACCACTTGCATGCAGCCGGAGGAAAGCACAGGAGGAAAATAAACCCTGCAGTTAGTGTTTGATAGGCTGTTGGCAGCACAAAGTGAGCACAAAGTGCCCAAATGACACATTCAAGCCCCAAAATACCTGGTGCAAAATCTTTAGTGAGAAGCCACATCTTTAGTGAGAAGCAAAATGACCACAACAACAGGCTTAAAAAATAAATACTAAGAGGAAATATGAAGGTCACAACGGAACGAATGCTCTGCTTTAACATTGGACAGAGCCTTGGGTGGCACGGTTTAGTGGGAGGTGTCCCTGCTCATGGCAGGGGGTTGGAACTGGATGATCTTTAGGTCCTTCCCAACCCTAATTATTCTATGGCTCTATAATGGTTATAACGAAGGCTTTAAAATGAGTTTCATAATCTGCTGTGATTGAAGGAAAAGCCTTATTCAAGACCTCACTCATCTTGCACTTCATTGTAAGCACATGTTGGGGCTCCAGCCTGCAGCAAGGTGTTAATTCTGCAATTATTTCACAGGATTAGAACTTCATTTTTGTTTCCCCAGGAAATGCAGTGTTATTGCAAAGCCCATCCAGACACGCTATTTCATAATTAATACTAAATAAAAAGTGAATTCTCTCCTTTGTCTAAATAGTTTGCTTTGGCTCAGCTAGGAGCAGCAATTAGCAAGACAGCCTCCCTGAACGTATTTGATCTGCTACAGGGTTTCCTGCTGCGTATCAGAAGAACAAACCTGATTCCACACAATCCATGGGGTTTATGTTGGCTGGATGTGCTATAATCAAGATGATCTTCCCCCCACCTCCCAAGGGCTTTGTTTATGTGCTTGTGGGTTTTTTGTGGAGAGACACGCACCTCATTTAGCAGTTCTGTTGATTTACAGTTCTGCTCTGTACCATTTCCCTTTGTAGCATTCGCTGTTTGTAGTTTGGTGCAGAAATTGGGTCTTGTTATCATTCCTGCTATAGGTTTTAGTAGCAGGAGTAGAGGAACAGTTCCCATGGAAACGTTGCCGTGTTTCAGGGTGAGCTTTTCCTGGGATATTCAAGGTTGTGCAGGGTGGGCTCTGGGGTGCTCGGGGCCTTTCTAAATGGGCACCTGCAGAAGGCTGTGAGCAGTTCCCTGCAGTGGCGAGAGGAAGGGAATGTATTTTTAGATCGTGTATTTCCTCTCTGATGAACTCTAATGCCTGTGAAAACAGAGCAGCTCAGCGGCCCTGTGCCACAAACTGATGTTCTGGCCAATTCCCACCACTCCGACAACAAACCGGATCCTCTGTTGAAAGGCCACCTCAAACCCCCAGAGTGTTTTCCTTTCGTGCTGTGATCTTTGTGCTTAAGACATCAGTGATGCAACGGCTCAACAGGGCTCAGTGCACTTGCCCGAGCTGAGGTGTCCCTGTGTCACCAGAGACTTCCAAAGCCCCCTGAAAAAAACATGACATCAACCTCCTCCTGCTCCACAGTTGAGGTGTTATGGCCCAGAGACCACCACTGCCCATGGTTAACCCTGTCCCCTGGCATTTATCAAGAGCAATGCTAAATAAAACCAACCCACAAACATAAAATCATGTGTGAAAGCATTAAATCACCTTCTTTCTCATACAGCCTTTCTCTCAGACCCCTGTGATTGCCACACACAGGGGGGTTGCATAAAAAAGGAGCTGTACCCATTAGTCACCTAAACAGTGCAAGAAGATGCACCTGCAGCCAGGATCCTGGCAAGATAGGACCCCATCCCCCTTCCCTGTGTCCTCTTCCTTTCCAGAGCCTGGAGATGGGTTCCCAGGGTTATTTTTCCCTTTACTTTTTCATCTGAAGACTTAGAAATAGATGACTTTAAAGTCTACTTCAACCTATTCACAGTAGTTGGGAAAAATCCACCAAAGAAACTTCAGACTTCAGGGCCATGGCCACTGCACTGAAGAGATAATCCTAACAGATTCTGATGCAAGTGGAGAGTAATGATCGTGTTCTAACAAGAACATTAAATAATTCATTATTATTTTGGTGCTTCTTTGTGAGCCAGGTGTTCAGGAAGCTCTTTCAGATGGAAGCAGCAATGAAGTCCCTGAGGTCCTTCCCCACCAGTCGCTAGCATGAGAAGAACCACTCAGTAATGCCCTGGAGCAACCCATAGCCTGGCTCCGGCATGACCACCAAAGACCTCCTGTGAATATCAGAAGATATTGTTTTATTTAATACAGGTTTATTGTATTTTCAGCAATAGTTGAATTTCATTTTCATCATTCTCCATGAATATGTCTCAGTTTTCTAATTACCCCATGGAAGTGTCTGAGCTTTCTCAGTTAAGAAAGATCCAGGTGAGGTTCACATCTCTGGTCCATGTTATCTCTTTAAGTTTTTGAAACATGACAATACTATTTTTTAATGTATTTATTTATAAAACTATGTGAAATTACTTACTATTTCTTTATAAGACTATTTAAAACCTCATTTTCATTGACACTACCCATTTTGGGTTGCTTGACCTTCCACCAAAGTCAGCAGGAGTGCTCAGGAGCATCCCATATAGTCTTAGTAAGCTTTTCTCTCCTCTCTGATCAAAAGCATTTGGCTTTTCATAACAACTGAAGTTTCTTTTCCACATATTGAAAATCTCAGCCACACCATGCTATTTCTGGGATAAATCAAAACCATGAAGAGTCTGGAGTCAGCAAAGGAGGAGGGGAGAGAGGTTCTAAACAAAGAAAAATGAGAAAGAGGAAAGACAAAAGGGAAGATAAAGTCATTACTAGCAAGAAGGTTACTTGTCCTTTCTTCCTGTTCCACTTTCTCTTTTCCCCTCACTCCTAATACTGTGGATATCAGAGGTGATTTGCCAACTCTGGCAAATGCTGCCCATTATTCACCTGTGCATTACTCTATATGCTAGAAAGTACCATAACTATGAGGCAGCCCAGCAAATGCTTGGTGATTAAACAGTGCAGAAGCCGTTTCTTCATCCCAGGCAGAGCTGCTATCGAGTCAGCTCTTCTTACCTTCAGGTTTGGATGACCAGAGTCACAGAGCTAGTATCTGGCTGGGAATGTGCATGGCTGGGGTCCCTGTGTACAGCTTGGTCCCTGCTTCACCAAGCCTGGAAAACACAAGTGTGCAGATATAAGGAGGTCTTGGCATTATATATTTGGCAGCTGCATTTGCAGGTCTGTTCTGCAGCAACTCAAAATGAAGGATAGCATGAAGATTCTTTTCCCTCCCCTGAAAGAGGGGGGTGGGGAAAGAGGCTGAGCCACTTTCTCCTGCATCACACCGGTGAGATCAGTATAAAGAATTCATCCCAGAGACTTATTTCCAAACCATATAAAGAATTAAATGAAGCAGCGCCCTGGCAAGAGTGGGATTCACTGGGGAGGTACCCAGCAGTGACACAGAAAGCCTGAGGGGCATTTGGTGTTTGAGAGGCTCAGGCAGCACAGAAGAGCACGGGGCCGGGTGCTGCAGGGGCTATTTGGGGTGGCTGTGCTCAGAGCGCTCCAAAGGGCTTTGTGCTGTGTTCATAAACACATCCATCAACTGCAACCTTTCGGGAACAGGCTCCAGTGGAACCTTTGACTTGCTGGAAAACAAACTGCCATTCTTCACCTCCTAATCCTTCAGCAAAGCAGCTTTTCTTCACTCCAGAATGTGAAATCCACCGCTACATCTGCTGTGCAAGAGCTATTTAAAATTCACTCGCATCGTGAACTCTAGAGCTCATCGATGCTCAGTTCAGAAGCTGGGAATGGGCCTGTGACAACATGTGCAGATTTTCAACCAAGCAGAATTATGCTAAAAACAACTGAACGGGAAGTTCATGAGGCTTGGCAAAATTATGTTTTACTGAGGAACACCTAACCATGTGGGAAGAAAGCAATTCAGATGAGATGAAGGTCCATAACTACTACAGCAGTTTTTATTCGTTAGCACAGAGACGTATCAGCAGGCTACAGGACCCTCAAGAGCACTGCACCTATTTCTCCCCACACCACCCACTTCCTCCTCTCAGTAAGACACATTTTCAGGACCCCCCACAGGATTTAATCATAGAGGAACAGAATGGTGTGGGTTGGAAGGGTGCTTAAAGCCCATGCAGTTCCAACCCCCTGCCAAGGGCAGGAAAGCCTTCCATACAGCAGGTTGCTCCCAGCCCCTGTGTCCAACCTGGCCTTGAACACTGCCAGGGATGGGGCAGCCACAGCTTCTCTGGGCAACAAAGAACAATTTATCAGCTTCAAGATCCTGATTGTGCAAAGTTTGGGGTTTTCCAGAAAATTTCCTTTTCTGCTCTCCAGCATGAGCAGTGATAGGCAGCCCTTTCACAGCACCTTCCCTTCCCCCTTACAGCCCATGGAGAGGGATGAAGGGGGCTGGTTCAGGGGCATCCAGAGATGCACTGGGCACAGGAGACACACAGCGGGACACGAGCCTCCCCAGGACCCCCAGCATGCCTGTGTGTCTTACCTGAGCAAACCAGCTGCGGAAGCTCCACGTTGCCTCATCTTGCCTCAAAGCCACACTGTGCAAGAAGCAGGGAGGAAAACCCACCACACATGGCCCTGGGGCTGCCCTTGCAGCAGAGGTGGGACTTAACACCTTACCTGGCCACCTGGAGCTGCTGCACAGAATCATAGAATCAGTGAGGTTGGAAAAGACCTTTAAGATCATCAAGTCCAACCATTACCCCAGCACTGCCAATGCCACCACTAACCCATGGTCCCCAGCTCCCCTCTCTCCATACATCACACATACAGCACCTACCTCCTTTAGCATAAAAGACAGCAACAAATCCACACTGGTTCTAAAGACACCTGGGGAGAAAGTGAACAAAACTCCACAATGTGCAGCTCATTCCTCAACCAAGCAGGAAACACTTCAAATAGCTCCTTCCAAGCAAACCTCATGGGGGGCCAAGCACCTCATGGCTTCAGTCATTAAAGGAGAGCAAACAGTGTGAGATGGTATAATTTATTACCGTTGCTAACTGAACACAGATACTTGATACCCACTCGTATGCAGAACTGTAAAAAAATAGTTTTAATACAGTATCAAAATTTACACAAGTGTCGTGTCAAAAGACCAGTGTCCCTCAGGTTAGCCCCTGCGCATCCATCCTGCAGGCACAAGTACGGGTTTCACATCATTTCATACATACATATAGATAGATATAGGAATACAACAATTGTAGTTTAACTATGCAAACAATATGTATGGGAGAAAACAACATGTAAAGATAACAGACAGCTCTTTGGGCTGGGTTATATATAGAGAGAAGAATGATGCAAGAGTGTAAGGTTTCAAAATGGAAGGCCAGATTCTGCATTTCCAACTCAAGGAGAAGGAGTGAAGAGGAGTTTTGCCCGAGAAAGCAATGCTGGATCAGAGGCCTTCTATTGAATGGTACCAAGTAAAACTAACAACAGAAACCAGTAGAATTACTGCTGCAAATTAACACTGTTTTTCTGAAGACAATTAGCAGATTTACATCATAGTCCTAGATAACAAAAGATCATACAGCAACCCAGCTACATTCCACTGCAAATAGCCCACAAACACAGCATGTTGCAAGCTCAGAGAAAACAGAGGTTCTGCCTTTGGCTCAAATCTTGGTAACCAAGAACAAACCAGAAACCCAGGAATTGTTGCATTCCTATTTTTTATGTTTAACTTTTATTAGTCTTTTTTTGATGCTCAGCTATAGTAAAAAGTTCAGCAACAGCATTCAGTCACAAGCCTGTTGCACATTCATACATGAAACTATCGTTGCTTTTAGATATACACAAAATACCTATTCGTTGCAATCCATTACACACAACTAGTATCATACACATAGATAAAAATAAACTAAGCACATCTAGGGCGCCGTCTGGTCAAATCTGAGGCAATCCAAACAAGAGCTTTCTGCCTCATAGTAGTGAAAGACATGCTCTGAGTATAATAAAACCATTTTCTTTGAAAGAACGCTACAGTTGGCAAGGAAAGCTTTTGTTTTATATATAATGCAGTGCAATCTTTTAGATCCTTATAGGCTCTTGTTAAATAAACCAGCGTGTCTCTAAATTGAACAGTAGAAATTAGCATCCTGACAATTGGAAAATACTCTCCAGAAAAACACTCTGATTTGAGACCTGTAATAGCAATCCCTAAGTATACTTTTCATTAAAGGGCTAAGAACATCCCACACGTCTTCAGAAGATGTGCATCAAAGTGAATCGAAAAGAAAGCTATCGTTACTTTCATTTAGAAAGAAATTGTGTTTCACTACAAGGACTGTAGTTATGCTACACTACTGGCTGGTTAGGAGACTTGACGGTCTTTTAGCACCTCCAAAGGCAGGTATTCTACCGAAGCAAAGAACAAAAATCACTTGGAAATTGCCTAAGCATCATTACCTGATACTCTACAGACTGCAGCGTGAGTTACTAAGAGGTGACTTTCTCATAACTGTGGAGACCAAAGGCACAGTTTATCAACGTCTCTCCAGTCTGGTGAAAAACCTCCATTAAATCCTGCGGCAAAGTCGTTCAGATTTGACTAAAGATTCACTGTAACTAAGCAAAAGGAAACTTATATCATGTAACTCCTGCAGAATCCTGATTCTCTTGGGTCAGGGTGGGAATACCTCAGTGCTCCTACATGTGGTGTGTTGGCAGACGATGCGGCGGCAGCATTGCAGTAGCCAGTATACCCAGAGAGCAGCACTCGGGGACATGGACAACAACACGGCTCCTCTGGGAGACCTCTGGGAGAATCCCAAGCAGTTTCTATCCGAGTCTCTTGCAGTGCATACAGACACCTTGTCGTCAGCTGGAAGTTGCTGTGGACGCAGCCAGTTCTTTCATTCTCATCAGCAGTTCAAACTCTTTCTCTTCAGTGAGGGTATTTCCTCAGGGCCTTTTACATAGGTCCTTTATACTGATTTCCTGACAAATGTTGTCTAATTCCAGGGCACGACCCTGCAGCATCTCCAAGTTTCCTCCACACAACCTAAAGGGAGGGATGGAAGAAATGCTATTATCATCAGTTCAGATGTACAATTGTCCATACAGACATGCACCTGGAAACACCACGCGTTGCACAGACCATGCAGCACAGGTAAGGACATAGGGGAGGGCCACACAACAGAAGAGGTTATTTCTCAAGGGGTACAACATTGCTTCTGGACACAGAAAGCACATGCTTCGAGGAAAAAATGGTTATAAACAGAGACAGATGAACTGGCACGTGCATCACCAGAGTGGTTTATGCTTCAGATTCAAGACTGAGGGCATTGACAGGCCTCAGCTGAAACTCTGTTCAATACATCTCTTGCAGAATGCAGTTCAGAAGCACGAGGCTCAGTCCAAAGGAGCCTAAACATTTCCCCTTTCAAACGCACAGAGCAGTTCTCCTCTTTTCCAAAGAATTCCCTTGTTCTCTTACAATCAAGGAAGGCATTAAAAGTGTTGATTTCATTTGTTCTTCCTTGAGATCAGCGGAAGTGTGCCTGGAGTCACTGTTCTACACATGCCTGTGCGTTTTGCTGAACCAGAGCAAAATCTGCAATTCAGTAGAAGTGAGTGATTTGTTTCTTTGTGCAGACCATACGTTGTAAAGGTTTCCTTCCTTCCTCGGGCTCACATCTACTCCCATTCACAACTGCATAGCACTCACGTTACAATTATGGAATTAGAAATGCAGGGAAGTTATAACCCCCAAAACTAGGCAAGTCTAAAAAGGTGGACTGATTATAAGCAGGAAAATCAGCAGCTTGTGTTGTATCACTGAGCATTTCTTCCAGGGAACACCAAAACCAAGAGAGGTGATCACCACACTGTGTAAAGCAACTTCAGATTATTTCTGTTTAATGAGTATCAACTAGCAACCACCTAAGGCAGAACTGCTGCTAAACCCTCATTAATCTATGGACCAACAGCCGTATGACTGTCCAGGAAGACAATAACTGTTTTCTATTGTCATTATCTATTATTTGTATTTTAACAGTGCTTAAAGCCCAGGAGCAAAGAGATGGCATTAGCTGGAACTGAATAAACACAAAGCAGCTGGATCCTGGGAAGCTGACATCCTGAAAAGACAGTTCCTACAGCTGATGAGCAAAGGCAGAACAACCCCAAGGTCCCACTGTGATTCGGTGCAGGAGGAGGGAAAATAACCCAGTTCCTCTGAGCCTTTGCTGAAGAAAACTGAGTGTAAGACTGGAAGCAATGACTGCTGTCTCACTATGCAGGACAAACAAAGTCCTTTAAAGGGAAATGTCTTTAATACTAATGGATGGGCCCAACCCAAACCCTGCAAACTTTCCATATGACCAACATCTTGTAGCCTAAGATCAGAAGTTACCATCACAAAAATGTCTTTTAGCTGTGTTTGATGTACTGTGAAACATTTTGCCATGGTGAAAGCATGAAAATGGGTTTTCGGTGAAGCCTCCTGCATCAGCTGTCTATGGCAGACCCACTGGAAATGGTGGAGGGCCGGATCTGATGAGATTCCAATCTTTGGTTGCTGATTTTCCTAACTCAATATTATCAGAAGGAAAGGTCTCTTGGATAGCTTTGTGAGGAGGCACATTGTACCTACACGTTGCCTTCCAACAGCTTTTCTGGTCAATAAACATTAGGCAATATTTACCAAGCAGCTAATGCTGACACAATAATAAACTAAAAGGTGACACTTCCCAAAGTCCTTTCTCTCCAGCTGAACAAATGACCCTGATTGCAAGGAGGAGACAAACACACACCAGACAGCCCTGGAAAGCCAACAGCCGCAGCAGAATTGCCCACGTGGGTCAGAAGCAATACTCATGCCTTTTTTATGGCTGGGAAATGGCGAACTCCGTATCAGCAACCACTTCTGCTTGTGCACACAGTGCAACAGGTACCTGGGTCTCGAAGGCATCACAGGAATTTTGCCTCCTTTTCAGAAACACAGGATGATACAGGCTAAATTTATCACTGAGCTCCTTTTGTGCTGGCATATGCACAGTTCTTCACACAATCATGGTAGCTGTATATGTTATCAGTTCACTAGTTCAACACTGACCTGTCACAAGCAGTGCTAATGGAATCGCTTTGTGTTTACAAGCACAGAAAAGAAAATGTAATGCTTAAGCATTTTAAACAGTTTTGACAAATAGCCCAGTACCACAAACTTCACTCAGATATTGTGCAAAAAACCTTGACTGAATGAAGGGCAGTTGTAAGGTTCATGATACAGCCATGGCAATTCATTTCTACCTCACTTCCAACACGCCAGAGTAAAAGCATGGGGAGATCTTCTCCCTGGAAGTCAGGTAGAAAGCTGCACCCCAACTGCAGGGGAGAGCAGCTACATCGCCTGTTGGATGGGGGAGCGCTCGAAGCTCATGGTACTTCATCAAATACTCGTGGAGAGCTCTGGACCCCCTCTTTCCCAGCTGCCTCACCAGTCATATAGGGCATAAACCGTCTTCCCTTTGTCTCCCAGCCCAAGTGAGCCTGCTGCAGCCCTGTGAACAAAACTTACCAGTAATCTGAGGAATGTCATGAAGAGCACCTCTCCAGGCTTGATCCAATTGTTCCTGAGCTCTGAAATTACTTCCATGCTCACTAATACATGGGATGATTTGGGTTGAAGAGACCTTAAAGCCCATCCAGCTCCAACCCCTGCCACGGGCAGGGACACCTTCCATAGAGCAGTTGCTCCAAGCCCCTATGTCCAACCTGGCC
>JAOEHY010018287.1:0-16312 GCA_025447955.1 Psilopsiagon aurifrons | reverse complement strand
ACCCAGCCTTGAACACTGCCAGGGATGGAGCATTCACAACTTCCCTGGGCAACCCATTCCAGTGCCTCACCACCCTCCCTGTAAAGAACTTCTTCCTCATATCAAATCTAAACTTCCCCTGTTTAAGTCTGAACCCGTTACCCCTTGTCCTATCACTACAGTCCCTAATGAGGAGTCCCTCCCCAGCGTCCTTATAGGCCCCCTTTCAGATACTGGAAGGCTGCTATGTGGTCTCCACGTAGCCTTTTCTTCTCCAGGCTGAATAGTCCCAACTTTCTCATCCTATCTTCATACAGGATATGTTTCAGTCCCCTCACCATCTTCACGGCCTCCTCTGGACTTGTTCCAACAGTTCCGTTTCCTTTTTATGTTGAGGACACCAGAACTGCATGCAATACTTCCAAGTGAGGTCTCACGAGAGCAGAGCAGAGGGGCAGGATCACCTCACTCAACCTACTGGTCATGCTCCTATTGATGCAGCCCAGGACATGGTTGGCTTTCTGGGGTGCAAGTACACACTGCAGCTGGCTCGTGTCAATTTTCTGATCAGCCAACACCCCCAAGTCCTTTTCCACAGGGCTGCTCTGAATCTCTTCTCTGCCCCACCTGTAGCTGTGCCTGGGATTTCTCTGACCCAGGTGCAGCACCTTTCATTTGGCATTGTTAAACTTCATCAGGTTGGCATCAGCCCACCTCACAAATGTGTCAAGGTCCCTCTGGATGGCATCCCTTCCCTCCAGCGTATCAACTGAACCACACAGTTTGGTGCCATCGGCAAACTTGCTGAGGGCACACTCAATCCCACTGTCCATGTCACCGACAAAGATATTGAGCAAGACTGGTCCCAACACTGATCCCTGAGGGACACCACTTGTTACTGGTATCCAGCTGGGCATTGAGCCATTGACCACAACTCTTTGCATGTGGCCATCCAGCCAGTTCTTCATCCACCGAATGGTCCATCTATCGAATTGATGTCTCTCCAATTTAGATACAAGGATGTCATTTGGGACAGTGTCAAACTATGAAGGATTTGATCAATCTGCAATAATTCCCTTACTCTTTAATAGCCACTTCGATGAGTACAGTACCTTTACCTAACAAAGAACAATCATTTTGCCTGCTTTCTCATCATACTTAAAGCAGCACGAAGACTTCTGAAAGCACGAAATCACCACCATACACCAACTCAAAAAGACCAGACAGATAAGGTACATTTCTCATGCTCTTGAGCACTGAAACCAAATGCAAGGTGAAAAAGACAGCTTCCTGCAGCCCAGATGCAGTTTCATAAATGTTTGAGATAGCACTAAAAGTACTGATTTTTGTTTTCTGCTTTCTGTCCAGCTAAACTCCATGAGACTTTTCAGATGTCTCATGTAATCTCCATGTTTTCACTTATGATTCGGCCTTTTGGGTATTATTTTCAACCGTTCTTTGAAAGCCATCTCATGTTCCTTCATGTGGGTCAGAAACCACTCGAGAAGTCATATGACTGCCTCTGTAATCTGCCTAGTGAAAAAGAAGGAAGAGGCAGTTTTTGTTATGAAGTGTATCACTGTGTCTGGGACGTGGAGTACCACGGTGGTATAAAGAACCCAGGGCTTCGTACAAATACCCAGAGAAGAAAAAAGGCAATATATTTAGGAAAAGAAAGGACACAGGTGACTGAAATCATTAAGGAGATAAATGAAACATTATTTCTATTTATCCTGGAAGTACAGAGCTCACAGGGTTTCGAAAAGACAGAAAGAAGAACTTGGAAACCTTTTACCCAGTCAAGCTTTTTGAAATCACCACTGAACTATTCAATGATTGTTTTTCCCTTTCCAGGTTTGGAAGAAAACGTGGCTCTGGATACCCTTTTGTGGTTGCACACATGGGTAAATAGGACAAATATTTGGCTTTTTATCTGCTGTTTTTACAACATTTTCAAATACCATGGGGAAAGGAGTAGTTATTGAAACAAGTATTACCAGTGTGACTTACATAAGCTGGTGTTCGGAAGAGGTACCACTCTCACAGTCGAACCAAGTAAGTAACGTGATTTTATTTCTAAAATCTATGTTAAAATTAAGGTGTGGAAAGAATCTGATGGCTTGGGTTCACTGAAAGAATTTTCTGCTGCAATAATCTCTAGAGTGAAGTTGCTCTGGCTGGGGCTTCAAGCTAAATCCTCAGCTTGTATCTGCTTAGGAAGACCTCACAGGGACAACTGGGCTAGCTCTGTATATCGCTATTGCTCTATGATCCCCAAATCCCAGTCTTGATAGCACTCTGCCCCAGTGTGAAGTGTCCTATCCTCCAGTGGATTTTCACTGCCTCATTTTGAGCAGGAATGCAGAGCTCAGTGACAGTGGAGAGAGGTTTCGAGACAGATCTTTAACTCTCTGATATGAGAATGAGTTTTTGACACTGGCACAGGTAAATAATTCCGCTGGCACGGAGACAGAGGAGGAAGGAGGTTGAATATCCTTGGGCTTCAGTTTTCACAACTGCAGCATTTCCAAGGCCACTTAGAATAAATTAAAACTGGCTACCAAAATGGCTGTGCTTTGAAAACACAGATGAGGTGTGTAGAGATTCTAAGAAGCCTCAGTTCCTCCTATCTTTATTTGGAATTTCATGAGGTACAAAAAAGATGGATGTCTCCCTCCACTTTCCTGTGGGAGCAGGGAAGTTTGTTAGGTTGATCTTTGTTATCCTAAATATCCGGTACACACCTTTAGACTTGTTACAATAATTTCAGAGGTCTTTAAAGTGGTGCAAAAGTGTCCCATGTAATTTTACATGCCTAAAGCATCTTGCTCTCATTCCAGAAGTGTATGGATCTTGCTTAGGTGCTACCTAATACTAGGTCAGGTCTGTAGGATATCTTGTATGGGAATAAATGTCTGTTTTGGAGCAACTTAAGTCCACTTTCAGTTCCAAAGAGACAATAGAATACAAAGTTACCATTCTGAAGAAAGATCTGTTTTTCCAGCCACTGAATCTTCTGTTGTAAATGTAGGACTAGACAAAGCTGCCAGATTCTGTTAGTTCAACACCACTCTACATTAATTTAAGGTAACATTTGAAGACTGAGCAAACTTGCCATTTCAGACACTTACAGAAACACTGATGCGATACTCTGGTCTGTCACATAAAAGGTCTTATATCTTTTCAAAAGAGTTTAGTGTCTCGATTCTTCTGCTGACAAGAAAAGATATGTTTCTTCTCAGCCAAAGGTATCCCATAGCTCGTTGACTGCAACAAAATGATCTTGGTTTAAAGAAATTTTTACAGTCCATTACTCAAATTTCTAAAGCGTCTTCATCAAATCATGCCAAAACAATGTTTGCTTTTACAGACACCCAAGAAAGTTCTGTCCCGCAAGTCATTTTGATGAAATCAAAGAAACTGGAAAAAGATGGCAGCACTAGGAAAGCAGCTTGTTTGGCAAGGAATGTCTATACGAAGAACATCAGCTTGGACATGTCCTCTAATGAAGTCGTATATGAATCAAGTGAATCCATTTTGACATCAGAGGGGTTGTATGATACTATTAAGGTGGTGAGCATGACAAAAGGCGCAGAGGTGAACTGCATGGCCAAATTCAATGGCAGCACTATCACAGCCAGCACAAGCTTGGCAGGTACAATTCCGTGGTAGAGCTTTGGCTGTATTAGGTCATATGAATGTCTTGTTTATTGCTTTTTAAAATGTAGATAATGTTTATAATGCCTTTTCTTTATTGTGCTACAGAAGAGAATGCTGAAGGCCCAGAAATGGGGAAGGTTTGCAACACCACAGGCACCTCTGCACTAGGTTAGTTATCCAAAAAGATTGTGAAGTTCCATGACTATGTTGGGGAATAAATGCATGAAAATGTATTTTCTCAGGGCCATGGGAATCAGAATACAACACACTCATTAAAGACAATCTGCTTTTTCAAGGTAGCTAGCTTAGTAACAGACAAGCCACAGGAAGCAAAATCCAGTCTAGACAGACATCCTCCTCCCTTGGTGTAGCCATGTTTCTCTACTATATTTTCCTTTGTTGCTGTTTCTTTCCCTTAAACTATTACCTGATTTTTTCCCCCACTTTCTGCCAATATCACACTATCCAAATCTAGACCATGATCTCTCTCATCTTTTCTCTATCACTAAGCAGGTACCAAAGTGGAAAAAGCGAACATGCTGTCTATGGCTGTGTTGGGTTTAAGAGTCCTGCTGGCAAAAAGCATCGCCGTGAATACACTCATGAGTATCAAGTTGTTTCTTTTCTGAGGTAAGGAAGCACACAGCTTGATTGGTAGAAGCACATGTACTGGAAGCACATGCCAGGAAAGACCACTTGTCTTTCTGTAGCTCTCTAACTGCACAAGCAATGATACCTTCCCATCTGGTCCTGTTTCCTTTAAATAACTCCTATAGATTTCTGGGAAACCCCTAAATGGTGGCAAAAAAAGCTCCTCTCAAAACCAACAAACCCTGCAAAACAAGTAAAAAGCTCCTTCACAAATCACAAAGACAGACCCCTTCTGTAGCCAGAGCTCAGGTCTTATGGCTGGTCCCCAGATTTTCTCTGCAGCCAACTTGCTTTGCGAGAGTAGGTTGGGTACTACCAAAAGTGCCTCAGAGGTATCTCATTGACTATTTCAAGTGGCAGATCACAAAGCCTGGAGAAAACTCAAAGCAGGAAGAAAAAGCAAGGCTTCCAAAGCACTAATGAATGAAGTAGTGGAGGAAAGAGTGAAGGGGGCAGGATTTTTGAATTAAGGCATCCAAAGAGGCACAAAAGGTAGTCCAGCCTAAGTTTTGTGAGTCTACCTCTCTTGATTGGACAGCTATGAAACAGTGGCATGTAGGTCTAATTGCCTTAAATGTAGTTTAAAACACACTTTGCTCTTGCAGACAGTGAAGAAACAAGACAACAACAACCTGAAAACAAGCATGAGGGAGAGTGTACCAGCAGCACAATGAAATGAAGAGCCAGTGTCAAATCTGCTGACAATAACCATCCAGAACACAATATAGCACCTTCTCCTTAAGATATTTTATACTTTTGAATCCTGCCTAGCTGATTTAGTTATTTTTAAGAGTTGTAACCACTTTTGCTATTTCTTTTCCCCCTGTGCCTGAGGAGGGTGTATTTTTCCTCATTCCTTTGCTAAGCAGAATTTGATCTCCCCTTTGAATAGCCTTTGGATCGAAGCATCTCACCTACTTCAATAGCTTTGAAAAATCCAATCCTCATTATATACATATGATACTATTACAACACCCTTTATGGGCATGTTGCATTACTATCTGCGAACTGATGTATTGCTGTTGAGAGAATTCGGGCACAGTAGATGCTATTTGCAGCTTTAATGTTTTTTAGATAGCTTTAATAACAATAATTTTCTAGCATAGCAGAGAAGACCTGGGTTGGATCTAAAGTGATTCACTTCAACCAGATAATGTTCAACCATAGAAGCATTTCTTTATTAAACTTGTATTTCTTCTGCAAAGTGTATGGCATGTGCATTTTAGGTTCCTGTGGTAATGACCAAAATAAAGCTTTACTAAGCCAAAATTTTGTGGGTTTTTTGTGCTTTTTCTTTTGAATTTGGGATGAAGATTACGGAAATCCAACTATTCTGGTGACCACTAAGACTAGAAATACAGTTTTGATAACCTAGATTTCTTGTTGATTGAATTTGTCTTTTGTAGACTTTGTACAAGGAGGTGGAGATTCTCTTTGGCACATTAAAAAGCATCAGCAGGGCCATGAATTCTGAACTTGGGGTTTCAAGTGAGGTGTGGTCTTTCAGGTCACTTTGAAGAGATCCCAGCAAGATATTTTTCATCACAGCAAGAAGAGATGGATGTCTAAAACACACTGTTTTTTTCCACTCACTGATACTAGGAAGAGGCCAACAGGAAATAATGTATGGTAGTTTGATGGAGCGATAGTTTCCATAGTAACTTGGTTAGTAGTCAAAAAGACCCCACCACACACATTCCTCAACTCGTCTTCCTCTCACGGGAAACAGGCAGGATGCTGTTGTCAACATTTATGACTAAGTTACACCCTGCAAGATTAACTCCTTCTTGTTTTGAAAAACAAGTTAACCACATCCTGAAGGGGGAAGGTTTTTCACACACTGACTGAGTTATTGCTATCTTCAAGGCAGCCTCTACAGAGTACATAGTAAGGTCTGTTCAGTTAAGTTTTGTAAAGTTAGTCACTCAGACCTACAGGAAGACCTTCACCTTATGCAGAAGATAGGTGAAATTTGCATGGAAATCTCAAACCAGTAAAATTCCTATTTAGTGCATTCTACCACATAATGTATATCAGGGGGTGCCTTTCACTAGTATTTTCATCCTGATTTTCTGATGACATTCTGAACCTTTTTTCTCGTACTCTACGCCTTTCCTAATCTCCAAGGCAAGGCTCAGACTGGGAGTGCCATTTCTGTGTCTCTGCAAATCAAGGAATGACATTTTCCTGAGTAGTCCTTGGTTGCGTCTTACAGCTTTGGCAGAACTAAAATCCTGCGACGCATCACAAGCAAAAAAAGGGATCTACAAATGCGTGGCAATGGAGAAATAATGTTGACTCCACAGAAGTTTATCAGGCAGATAAAGACATGAGTCTCTACTCTTTCAAAAACTCATTCATATTGGTGTAGGACACCAGAGCCTTCATCTCCGTCACTAGAGGATTCATAGCCTAAGTGATACTCCCACAGCCAGTTTTTTCAGACCCTCCTGTGCACCACTGGGAAATCAATTGAGATGGCAAACCAGGCTTTATTTCACCTTCTCATCGTATAACCCTTTACAGATATTTCAAATAAGATAAACTGATTGTTTTCTTATTATTACTTTAAACAATACCAAACTATGTGAGAATGGTAAATGTTAAATATCTGCTTGTACAACTGAATCTTTCCTTTGTCTTATGTAGCATTAAAAATACAATATAAGAAAGCGATCTCTGCATTCTGCTCGCTATTGTTTGACCTGTATGTTCTGCTGAAAAACAGAAGAGACTGAAAGTGCCTGATGAAAGCGGACACATTGCTCCGAACTTCCTTGCCTTCCCTTCATCTCTCCTGCTCCCTGCTGGTCGAAGTGGTTAATGTTCTTACAACGCTTTAGGTTTGATATGCAGTAAATAGGTCAAATGAACAAAAACCCAACCCAAACCACAAACAAATCCCTACCCCCAGCAGTAGGTGTTGTCTCTGCACATGCCACAAATCAAAAGTCTTTGCTCTTCGTTTGGCTTCTTGCCTTGCCAGCAAGTGTAGATGAAAGCCCTTGCTATGTGATATAAAGGCCTTAGAAAGTTCGGTGACAGAAACACACAGGGGAAAGAAGTTGAATAATTGAACTGAGATTCAAAGAAGCTTTATTCGAAGATAGAAGCTGAAACAGTTGGGCAGTTGTAGATGATATGTAACAGGAAAAAATGGAGTAGAATACAGGACAGCACTGCTTTTGAAATTCAGTAGTGTTTCTAAGGGAGCTTAAACCCCAAGTTATTCAGGAAACTTGGTGGTCCTAGGCTGCACCAAAGATATCTTGCTGGGATTAAGGTATGTGTTTGTGCTCTGAAAAGCTATGTCTAAAGCAGGCTAGGGTCTTCCAAAGGTATAGACATCTTGCTAAACAAGGAGAAAGTCTGAAACAGCAGCACAAACGTTTTGGCTTCAGGCAACAAGGAGGCTGATGTGAAGATGGATGAATACAAGTGCCAAAGAGTCCGATGTCCTGTGATAAAGAAATTGCAGGACAAGTTGGTGCATCCAAGAATGCTACAGATGAGATGCAGTCAGAAGCTGTGTTCGTCTGATGAAGCTCTCTACTCCTTTGAACTCTGATATCTTCTGCGGAAGGGTTTCTCATTGTAGAAGGACCAAGCCACATCAGTGCCATCAAGTTCTGGCTATGGACCTGGCTGTTTCAGGAAACAGGTGAGACTTTTTACTTTTAGCCAGGAATTTTGCACAAACCTATGTATATAATAGTTCATCAAACTGGTAGTTCAGGATGCCATTCTTTAGAATCCTTTTCAATATTAGATCTACTGAAGTCACAGTAATGACTATAACAAAGGGTATACTCTTGAACAGACATATTCAAGTTTAGTGGTGCAGTCAGTCATGGAGAGGGTGGACGTTAAAGGAATGGCCTTAGAGATTGTCACTTGCTATAAGTCTCTGGCACAATGACTTATCCTTTGGTGTCCACCCTGTGTGCAATAGAAGAGACAAATGAAATTCCGTTAAACTTCTTATATATCCAAATGCTGCAAGTAAATGTGCTTGAGGCTGCTTGGCTGGAGTGCATCTGATTAGCTAAGATATTCTGGAAGAGATGCCCAGATTTTTTTATAGCTGATCCTGATTATCCATTCAAAATATTTTTCTTCTCTATGGAGTGTGACACAGAAAGAAAGATTGCACTGATGAGAAAAGTAAAAGTGTTTAAATAAATGTTCCTTCTTCTCTGAAGAAAATCTGCACATATTCAGGTATTTTAAAATAGTCACTGCAGAATCATTTATTTTACCACATTTCTGTCAGTTACCTTTTCTCAGCAGGCAAATGCATGGCTGTTTTTTGAGATGCTGTTCATTTCAATGGCTTTTTTATGGCTTGGAATACTTAATCCCTGTGTATAATTGTTGACTTGTTTTAAAATGAAAATGATCAATGCCTCTATATGATAAGGAATAGTTACAATTCATATTGTGCAAAGAAAATATCTTAAATTTCTCTCCCATCTTCATGGCTGCAATTAATTTTTCTGACTTCTCTAGTTGCTGTTATCATAGAAAGATGCAACTACATTATCCTCTGTGATACACTTGAGCTAGGCTGGTGAGGTAGGATCCCACAGCAGTGGGATTCACAGGAGCAAATTGTCCTGAGAATGTTTGGCCTAGGAAGCTTGAGAAGAACCACCTGGAGAGATCTATTTATGCACATCAAAGTCAGAAATCTCCTTTGAGTCAAAACCTACTGCCAGCATTTTGGTAAAGCTCTTTATCACAGTGAAACTTTGCAGGTGGCCACAGAAAGCTGACTTTTGGAATGGGAACAAAGCTGTCTGTTCATCCAAGTAAGTGCCAGAAATGAACATCCCAAAAACTGAGCTTGATGATGCTGTGTCGAACTTTGGCCATTGGGGATTTAAAGATCATTTATTCCCTCAGTAAGAAATTTCCCAGCTATCTGTGTTTCCACAGTTATTTCAGATGACAATGAGCAGGTTAATTCAGGTATAGACTTGAATTGATCTGTATCCAATTTGAAAGGCAATGAGTGATTTATGCCCTAATGAAGTGTAAAAAGGACTGTGCAGGGCTGCATTCATGATATCTTAATCACTGTATTGCCAAAAATCTAATATAAACAAATAATTCACATAAATGTATGTGGGACCACACTGTATGCAATGAACAGCTGAAATGTGCATATCCATCAGAGAAATTCATTAGGAGTATGGTTAATTTTTTAACTGCAAAGGCAAGTTCTCTTTCTCTCATATATTTTAGTCCTCATATAAGATCTGAAGTCTTCATGAAGAACAAAGAAAGAAGGCTTGTACTTAGGGTGCAAGCATTTTCCTGTCCAGGTAGCTCACAGAATGGGAATACTATAATGAGATTTCAAATATATGTGTAGATTTTCATTGCTGGGTTGAGTAAGTCTGGGATGAGATCATCTTGGTTCATTCCTGCCCAGAAATCATCACAGATCTGCCATTTCCTCGGTTTATATATAATTGCAGAGGAAGAAAGGTTTTTGCAAAGGAATTAAATGATGTGTGAGTTCAGGAACAGTTGAAGTTTGGCAAAGGAACAAGGCTCAGAGTTACATCAGGTAAGTGCATGATCTGAACAAAAGTATCTTGAGAAGTACTGGAGAACTTGGTGCTTAGAATGGGTAGTCCATTATGATCTTCTTCATATCTACTGCTCCTAAGGCTGAAATGACAATGTGTCTGGAACACATAGTGTAAAGACAAGCAGCAAGAAAAAAAGTGGAGTTTTTTGTGAGATCTGATAGTAATAGCTTATGGAGAGTCCTTCTTACAGTAACTACAGTGGAAAGCTTCTACTCACACAAAGGAAGCAAGTACGAGATACTCAGCCAAATGAAACTGCTGTAAATCAGCATGCAGTGCCAGAGAGCTGTGACAAATCTTTCCCAAGCTAAAGAATTGTCACATTGCTCATGCAGCTTGAGCGACACTGTATTCCTTGTTAGAAAGAGCCACTGCAGACAGTATAAAAGAATGGAGTTTTCTTCTGCTCATATTTATCCCTTTTGAAGAGTACCTCAAGGGCTGCTTATACATGAACAAGAAACAGAGAGAAAAGAAGATGGTTCTTCAGAGGATCAGGAAGTCTCTGTCCTATTAAAAGATGTCATTGAATATGCATTAACAGAGATAGCCTGTAGAAGTTACGCTGCTGTGAAATCCTGGACCAGGTGTTCTAGTCAGACATTCTGACTGCTCAGTTACTTTTTCCCCTGAAATGTTGTGTTCAGGACTGGAGAGTGAAGTGTTTCTGATAACATTTCTCTTTACCAGCTGCTAGGAGGTACAGAAGAGACAACCCAGCCTTTATTTTATGGAGATATTTAGCAGCCATTTTGCACCTATAGTTTCATTTTGATAACTAGAGTCTCCTGCCATGGAACCCGAAATGTGCAGAAGAGCTTGGGGGATTTTATAAAGGAGCTTCTCACAGTGTGTATTCAGGAAATGTAGCAAGACCTACCTTTGGAGGAGGAACCAGGCTGCTGATAAAGCCCAGTAGGTATCTCTTACAAATATGGTTAGGAAAGGCAGAGAACTTCAGGTCTTTTGTCAGACCCTCCTTAAAATACAGACAGAAGGGCTTCTTCCAAATACAAAGAAAAAGGCATGGGGAAGAAGAGCACATTCTAAACTTTTAACTTCTTTTAACTTCTCTATCATGTTGTGTGGAACAGGTCAGGAATTGCTATTGTTCTGCAAAATCAGAGAGTGACCTTTGTGTGGTGCAAGCACCATATCAGTCAGAATGAAACCTATGGCGATTAGTGTTCATAAATAACGTGTCAAAGGTTAGGTGAAACTGGCTTCTGGGGCTTAGATTTGGCTCGTTTACTGGGTTTATTCCAGTGGAATAAACAAGAGAAAGTAGGACCTTATATTGTTTTTCTTGGGGTTTCCTTCCGCTTATTTTTCTGGGCTTCTTTCTCTTGTGGGTCTGGTCCCTTGCTTAGCTTCTGAGGTGGACTAGCTGATCTGCCTGAACTCCTTCTTTAGACCAGGAGAAGTTTTGGAAACTTCTATGTTAGTTGTTTAAAAAAATGGTGGAAATTTCATCCCATGTCAATGTGTCTAAACTGTTCGGGGGGTTAAAGGCTGAGGCTTCTCCTTTACCAGTTTTGTTTGCTTGTTTTCTTTGCTTCTTTTTGCTTATTTTCTTTGCTTCTTTTGCTTATTTTCTTTGCTTAGATTTGTTTGCTTCTTTTCTCTCTGCCGCAATTTCTGTTTGCTCATCATTTGAGTCTCCTTGGAAACTCACCCTTGGGAGAGGCACAGGTACATTTTTAAACAAATAGCTGTTTCACATCATAAAAGCAAGGCTGATTTTCTCCCATCCTCCTAACTATGGCAAAAATTGTTCTACTTCAAAGCTGCCCAAGGGCCTTTAGCTACGTTATGTTCATAGCATAATGGGTTTGATTTGCTACTTCATACTTTTCAGAATCTTTTCGACTGCATTTGTATGGCAAGATCAGAGGAATGCAACTAAAATGATGTCCTAATTTGGAGTTAGAAGTAAGAGATGGGTGACAGCTGTTTTCCCCCTTGATCTCTTTTGAACAATGCATCATATACTTGTCTGGACCAAAAGATTTGTGTGGTTTTTGTTAGTCGTTGTTTCACTGTGTGAATTCAGCATCCGACAGGAAAGTCACATTTGGAAGTGGCACGCAACTGATAGTGAAACCGGGTAGGTGGAAACCCAGAAGGAGTAAGGATAGGAAAGCCTAATCCCCTTTTCTGTGAAAAAGACATTAAAATTCCATTGTTCTTTCCTTCTGTGGGCAATTGAAGGTCAAATTTGACCTTACATCAGGGGAAAAAGGATCATTATAAATCTAAATACCTATTTGGAGGCCTGAACTCTCCTGAATGTGTCATGGAGAGCTATTACATTAGTGAATGTTCGGAGTTCAATGGAGGCCCCGGAGCAATGACTATAATAATAATTTTGTGAGCAGCCTCTATTGATGTCAGTTGTCCTCATAAGAGGAATAGAGAAAAAGAGAGTCCATCCCAATGGGTGAGCAGTGTAGGGTCCTGAACCCTTTTGCTCAGGGACAGGTATTTCGTGCCATGGCCATCCGAGCACAAGCTGCCTTTCCCTCTAAGGATGTGGATGAGCTGGTGATTCTGCTGAGCTGAAAACCACTGTGTGAATGACAGAAAGCTCACATTTGGCAGAGGGATACAACTTCATGTTTTCCTTAGTAAGTGCCACTGCTTTATTGTAGTCTCCTTCCATGGTGAGTAAAGCTACCCACTGCCCAGAAAGATTCCCAGCATCAGTCTTCCTGGGCTTATGGTTCTTCAGCTATGGGGTTACTTGCCACCCTCTCTCCTCCAGGACAGTCTTTGGCTCAGGGCAGAAGCAAAAGACCTCCAAAGGGAGTTTGTATCCATAGATCCAACAGTGCTCTTGATCCCAGAGTCAGATTATGGGGGGCTTCACTTGGGGATGTAGCTGACTGTCAGTGACAATCAGCAATGTGCACTTGGAACGTGGGTGCCCAGCTTTGCCAAGGGGTTGGGAAGGTTTTTGTAAAGAGGGGAAATGCTGTGTGTACATGGGAGGTGGTGCTTATGCACCTGTCTTTGGGTCTGGAACGAGACTCTCTGTTAGACCATGTAAGTCCAACACTGCTCCTATGCTTTCCGCTTTCTTTGAGGCCTTTATTGGGGTGGTTGAGAGCAGTGACCTGGCTGCGTGTTTGATCATGTGTGTTTGACTATATCTAGAGATGGACTTTGCTAAGAGAACATGCCACTTTGGTCCAAAGTAATCCCTCCTTGCTCTCAGTTTCACTGGGGTGGACAAAGGTACAGAGGCTGCCAGTACAGGGAGTACAGGGGAGATGCGCTGCTTCTTAAGTGGCTTGCAGGGCTTTTTGTTATGGAAGGAAATGCTGTGTGACTACGGTAGTGGCTACGACAAGCTGACTTTTGGCTCAGGGACCAGACTGTCTGTCCAACCTGGTGAGTGTGCAGCTTCTTGTGTCTGATTTTTCAAAAGCCCTTGAGTGTCCTCTAGGAAAGCCTGCAGATGTACTTGTTAGATCCATGCCACCTTTAACAGAGGCAGGAGAGCAGAGGTGCTCCTTCAAGGTACTCTCATGCTTAAAAGTGGTTCCAAGTGGTGGAGTTCAGCTATTTAGAAGAAAGTGCTACAGACATTGTGCTCCAGGATGCTGACAGTCCAGCAGCCAATTGGAATGGAGGTGTGATTTAGGACAGACAGACTGACCAGCTTGTACTCAGTACCTGTGTATGACTGTGGAAAGCCATTGGGGATGCATAAAGGGGGTTCAGTTCTCTTCCTTACCTTAGGACTTCCAGGTAATTTGGGCAAGGCCCAGCTTGTGTTTGGTAAAATGTTTCCCTATAGTCGTTGTGTGAAACACCTCTAGGCAGGTAGATTGTTGCAGGTTGTGTTGAACCGTGAAAGGAGGAACCCAATGTGGCTGAGCAGACAGGCAGAAGCAGAGGGACCCTCAAAAAAGCCAAATGAGATTGCTCACCACTGGTCCACATTGCAGAGATGCAGAGAGTGTTCACTTCCATGTGAGCATTCCGATTGCCCAAGGTAGAGGTGAAGAGGCTGCCAGTACAGCCCCATTGGTGGAGGTGTCACCAGCTGGAAGCTAACACTCAGAATGGAGGTAAAGTGCTCTGCTATTGCAACAACAGCCTCAAATTCACCTTTGCCTCAGGGGCTGTCTTGCCAAGGATGAGAATTGAACCTCAGTGTTGCAGTATGATCCAAAATTATGTCCCAAGGCTGTTCTGTGACTTGGCAGTAAAAGGAATTTGCTAGTAGAAATGAGTAACTCTATTTTGCAATACATCTTGCGCAGTAACAAACCCTACCTGCAGATAGAAATGTGGTCAGAAAGAAAGGTGGTATTCAGTGGTTACTCTGACCCTAGACTGAGATTGTGTTGCCATTCCCATCCCTTTTTGCCATTTCTGCAAACACAACAAGGCTTTGGAGAGGGATCATTAAGCGATCCCTCTTACTAAGGAGCAGGGTGTTTCCATCTCTGATACATGAGGTGGCTGTAATCAAATCTGATTGCTCCCATGCCTCTGAACATGAAAAAAGCTATTTGAGAAAGAGGGGCTAGAGGAGGTGTGTGGAAATCTGTATGGGTATTTATAGCTTCTTGCAGAGCCAGATACACGCACTGAGGTGGCTGAAGGAAAAGACCCATTTTGTAAAGACAGCTCACACAGTGTTAGTGCTGGAGGTGATTGGGGAAAACTCACATGGGGAAGTGGAACCAGACTTCTTGTTGTCCCAGGTGAGCTGTCTCCTCTCTGTGTTTGAATGAACTCAACACAGACAATCCTATGGTCTAGCTTCAAAAAATAACAGTGTAGTGCTCTGAGTTGTGAAGCAATTTGGGATGGTTTTAGTATTCCCTTTGAAGATGTGGTTGACTCCCTCTCTAACCACTGTGCACGAGGAGAGGCTCCAACGTGGGGAAAGGAAGCAAGTGAAAACTTGTGAAAAAAGAATAATTAAGTTCTTTCCTCCTTTGGAAACTGTGACTATATACTGACATCCAAGAGCTTTTCTCAAGCATTTGAGTGAATGGGAGGCAGTGCCAGCCTTCTGCTGCCCCTCCGAGCCTAGGCATAGCTGGGTAAAAGCTTGAAAAGATGCTTGGGGAGATGTGTTGCTTCTCAAGTGGCTGGCGAGGTTTTTGTTATGGAAGGAAATGCTGTGTGATTATGGTAACAGCTACAACGGAGTGATTTTTGGCTCAGGGACCAGACTGACCGTCCAACCCAGTGAGTGTGCATCTTTCCTGTATTTCCTTTGTCAATAGTCCTTGACTGTTCACTGTATTGCCCTCTTAGGCATACTTATTCCACCTGGGTAACGTTACAGGTGGGAGGGAGAACATGAGCAGTGTTTCATTAATGCAGAGAATGTAATCAGGGGAGTCTCAGAGATACTGGACATGCACAAAAACTCCCACTTGGCTGTGCAACTTGAAATGCATTTTGAGGAGCAGATTTCTCCGTGCTCTGGGTAGCAGCAGTTTTGGGCTGCATGGTCCCCCTGATACTGGACAAGCATTCCCATGGGAGGGGGTGGCACTGATAGGCCTTAGAAATAGGAAAAGACAAAGGGAAACCGTGTACTGAAAAGTCAAAGTGAGCTGGGAATAGTTTTCCCCTTCTCCAGGTAATGACACTGAACTCCAGCACATTGTGTCAGGGAGCGTTGCTGTGGGGTGAATGCAGATTCTTTCTGTTTGAGATTATGAGCAGGACTGATGCAGACATTTTTGTAATGGGAAGTGTCAGAGTGCGAATGCTGTAGATCTAGTCACTTTTGGAAAGGGAACGGTGCTTTCGGTGATACCTGGTAAGCATCAACTTGTCCTGGAAACTGGAATTGCTGAATTTTCATCTTGCTTTTAGTTGTTTTGTGGAGACTAATCATGGAAGTGAATTGTGCAGTTCTGCAGGTGACCCTTGGACTTGCTTTTCCTGCATGTCCCTTTGTCCGGTGCTCTTGTGCTGTCTCTCATGGTACCAAAGATTCTTTGGAAGCCTGTTCCCTTTTCCCTCTTTCATGTGGATATAGATGAATGCATTTGTTATGAAGATTTGATACCCCAGACAAGTGTGGAGGCAGGTCCCATCCATACTGAAGTTGTTCCAGTGGTCCTTTTGCTCTCCAGTGTCACTGTATCCCTGCAGGGCTTGTGTTGCAGTGGAAAGAAATGTGAGCAATGGTGCGCGCCACAAAGGCAACTTTGGGAGTGGGACAAGGCTCTTTGTGATGCCCAGAATGTGTTTGCTGACCAAGCCAAGACTGCCTGATGCTTTTCAGGCTTGGTGAGCTGTAAGGAACGGGCACCATCAGACTGGTGTTTGTTCAACTCAGGGGAGATTTCCTGCTCTAACAACAATCCAGGGGAAAAGCTGGAGGAACTGTGGGGAAAGGGGATGGAAGTTGAGGAATGCCTCTTAGTTCTGTCCCCAGCCTC
>JAOEHY010018285.1:0-44467 GCA_025447955.1 Psilopsiagon aurifrons | reverse complement strand
GTCAGTTTGGGTCAGGTGCTCTGTCTCTGCTTCCTCCCGGCTCCCCCTCCTCCCTGGCAGAGCATGAGGCTCAGAAAATCCTTGGCCAGACCAAACATCACTAAGCCATAACTGAAAACATTGGTGTTATCAGCACTGTTCCCAGGCCGAAAGTCAAAAACACAGCACTGCACCAGCTACCGAGAAGGAGAAAAATGACTGCTACTGCTGAATCCATGACATGACAGTACAGTGTTTCATAAATTTCAGCCCTGTTTTTTCTTAACTGGCATAGGAATACAAAGAAAGGGATTGTTACACAAGCAAAACTGGTGAGAAGTTCAAGAAACCTAGAAAAGCATCTGTTCATCTGCTTGGTTCTCTCTATTTTATGCTCACTTGGTATTACACTGACTAATCGAGCAAAGAACAGTATCTCCTAAAAACTGAAAAACTTGAACTGGTGATGAGTCATTACTCAAATGAATGTAATGAAATAAAGAGCCAACAATTAAGCTGAAGCAAAGATTGTGTGTACAGATTGCAGAGATTTTTCCAAGGCTCCTGTGCTCAAAGTATTTATCAAGCTAAATCACAGATCTGTTGAAGTCAATGGGAGTTTATAAGAAGTCCACTAGCTTCCTCAAATAGTAAGAACAGAAAAATGATATAAAATCTAAGTATTTTTTTAAAGTGGAAGAAATAAGCTTCTAAGAAGTAAAAAAATCAACCCAAATTGTTATCGTTGCAAAGCTGCTTTCTTTCCTCTGCTGTTTATACCATGTTCCTAGTAATATCTGCGTTGCTGGGAGGTTTTTTATATTTGTCAGCTACTTGGCTTTTCTATATTGTGTTCCAGTTTTCCTTTCATGATTGAACACTAGATCTACCCTTCAAAACTATTTTTTTTATTGATTATTCTAATTATATCATAGGACACATATGTATTTATTCTATTAAGAATACCTGCAAATAAAGGTTTTGTGTTGCCTAGAACCATAGATTTTGCTCAGCTATAGACATTGATCACAATTACAGGTTTTTATGGATGAATTCTCCTCCATTTTACAGTTAAAACCAAATGGATATTGGGTTGGGGATTTACTTCTCTAAAAGGCAATCCATTTAAAAGCCTGTGTAGCTGCAAGGCCAAGCTGAAAGTATTAGTTGGGTGGAAGTTATTTTTCAAATCAAATCTATTATTGAATCTTTATAAGCAAATGATGAATGCAAGTTTGCATAATGAATTTTTTCTCCTTTGTTAATTTTTTGTCTTACTATTTTCATACTTATGGGTTCCAAAACAATGTATTCCAGGTAGAAAAAAATCTTTAAATTCCTATCACAAATTATAGCTTATCCAAATAAGTTAATTTATTAAAACTGCACAAAGGGATTTTATTAAATATTAATTTTCTTCTATCAACACTGATATTAGTGATTTAAGTTTGGTTAAAGTGTAATCAATTACAGTGAAACATGCTGTGAGAAACTGAGCCTAGCACATTAATTTAATCTATTTTAGCTACTCCTGCTGTCTCTGAAATCATTTCTAGGGTTACAAGGCATTTTCAAATATCTCTAAAAGAAAACCTCCTATGTTGTTGATTCTTCTCTAAATAAGGCTAGCATTTTACCATTCTTTTTTTAAACATCTAGTTTAGGATTTCTGTATCTCTCAACATTTCTCACTTTGTAGAAAAGAATTAAGACATTGTCATCAATTGCCATTTTCTATACACAAAATACATGATAGCTGCTTGTAAAACAAAAACAAGAAACATGCAAATGTTCATAAGTAACGAGAAGTACTCGATGTGTCTTATCTGAGATATCAAAGTACTCAGATTCTTTTCACCGTTTCAGGAAATGTGCTGACAGATTCCACCCTGAGCGTCAGAACTGTAAGAGTTCTAGGCTGAGATGGCTATGAATTGATACTTACAATATCAAGAAGGGATAAAGGGCTGGAACTGTAATCTCTTACTATGAATGCATACCAGCTTTGATACTGCATTTGATAGAGTTCATGTGTGGTCCCAAGTGGCAGAAACTCAAAATAGGAAGAATTATCCTTTTGACAGCTGAATGCAATTGGCATCATCCTTATATAAATTGCTTTTGTGTGAAATGCACTCTTTTCAGTTTTTTGAGAAAAAATAATGCAAGCTGCTCTGAGACTCCAATATAAAATATCACCAGCAGCCTGAAAAACAGGCCATGACTACTGTCCACTTTAATTTTGCATAAATTTGTACTGCTCCCCAAAGGGGCAACCTCTGCCTCTTCTGTTTTCTTTCTCCCTGGTGCCAGAACAAGGATTCATGAGTCGGAATAGCAAGCTGGCAAAATTCTTATTTTGTGTGAGAATTCACATAAAAAAAGTCATATAGTAGTCACTCTAATTGAGATCCAGACTGGAATTTTGCTATTTTATCCTTTATTTGCAGAAAGCTCAAAACTCAATCCTCCAAACTAGTCTCTTCAATACCACTTTAACACAAAATACATTTTTTTTTTTTTTTTTGTGAAGGAATGATGACATCTTTTCAAGTTTTATTTGTTTACTCATTTGTTTGTGTTTTTTTGTTTGTTTGCCACAGGGGTGTGGCAGTATTGCTACTTACTTATGTGATGGCATGATCTAGTTCAGAAGGTACCTGTAATCCACCTAGTCCATCCACTGTTCAAAGCAGGTCTAACTTCACAGTTCACTTGTGTTGCTGAAGGTTGTGCACAATTGAATTAGAAAAAAACTCAAGGGTTAAGATTTCATGTCCTTTCTGGGCTTCTCTGCAGTCCTTAACTACTTTCATAGTGTTTATTTACTTATCTAGTTGGAATGTGCCTTTTGCAACTAATGTCTGAAATCTGTTCCTTTCTCTTTATAGTAGCTCATTAGGTAATTGAAAATAGCGATTTGATCCTCCTCTGCCTAGTCACCTCTCCTCTGCACTAAACAAATCCATTTCCCTTTTTCTCTTCCCACCTATCACATGCTCTAATCCCCTTACCATATCAGCAGTATGGTACTAATGAGTATATCACTGAGAAAGTAATTATCAAAGAAGAAAGAGGAAACTAAAAAAATAAGCAAAGTGATTGAAGTAGTGCTAAGCGCATGTTTCTAGCTGGAATGAAGTAAGAATGTTGATGCAATATTTTTCTGCAAAAAGAAGTTCAGCCACTTCAAATCTTTCTCTGAAGACAATCAGCCATGAAGAATTTACTTAGGCATTAGCTCCCAGACTTTAAGCAGCAGGTTCTTTCCCTTTTACAGAAACTTGTTGAACCTCCAATTTTGGTATAAAGAGCTCACCATTGTCTCCAGAACATTCATATGGAGCTCAGATTTCTTGAAAGATTATGAGCTAGACTAAGGCCTTTCTTGACCTTGTGATTCTACATTATAGTCACTGCATTACAAAATAGAAGATCTATTTTTTTTTTCTACTTCTAGAATTCCTTAATAATCTTATATTTATAAATATTCTTTAATATCCTTAAATTTTAAATGCACAATTTGCTGGAAGGAAGCGGTGAAAAAAAAAAGAAGTTGGTGGGAAAAACAAGTCCCTTACAAAAGTTTCTTTTCACTGTGAAAATTCTGCCTTTAATGATAGAGTAAAAAACAAACACAGCCCTTCCAATCCTCTGTCTCATGAAACCAAATGTATCTTCCAAGTATTAACTGCCCTATTGCCGTCGTGGTTTAATCTGTAAATCATGGAGTTTGCTCACTCTCTTCCCCCTCTTTCTTCCCCCCAGCTCCTGGAGGGATTGGGAGGAGAATTGGAAGAATGCAACTCCCACAGGTTGAGACAAGAACAGTTTAGTAACTAAGGTATAACACAAATCACTGCTGCTACCACCAATAATAATAATGACAAGGGAAACACAAAGAAAGAGAATACAACTGCTCACCATCTGATATCAAGCCTGACCCAGCCGTGACCTGAACTCTTACCGGTTCCCGCCCCAGTTTTTCCATTCTGGGCGTGGCGTGCTGTGGTATGGAATACCCCTTTGGTCAGTTTGGGTCAGGTGTCCTATCTCTGCTTCCTCCCGTCTTCCCCTCCTCCCTGGCAGAACATGGGACTGAGAAAGTCCTTGGTCAAACTAAGCATTCTAAGCTGTAACTGTAAATATCAGTTTTATCAGCGCTGCTCCCAGGCCGAAAGCTGAAAACACAGCGCTGCACAAGCTACTAAGAAGGGGAAAAGTGACTGCTACTGCTGAACCCATGACAAATGCTTAGATTAATGTTTGTGCTAGAGATGCAAACACAAATGAAATTTTTAATGTAAATTAATTATTTCTTTGCATTATGTACAGAGAGCCATGGCTCCTTTTAGAGGTCAGGTGATGGCAAGCCTGTGAATAACACCCAAAAGCTGACAAGAATCTAACCCTAGTATTAAAAAGAGCAGAGAAAACTGGAGCACATTTATAAAGTGAGGGCTTAGTTGCTCTGTTTATTTTTCTTAAACGCATTTTCTTAAATATGGCAATGGACATTAATTTATGAAAGGAACCTTGCAATAATGAAACTATTAGCATCATTAAATATAAAATTTTTTGAAAATTTAAAGAATAATGCTTACTGGTTCTAGGTGAACGCATATATTCCTCACACATGGTAAGCCATGATTTACTCTTCAACTGTTCTGCATTAATCTGAATGATGAAGATACTGTTAAAATAGAATAAGGACCACCATTCTGTCACTTGAATTTTAGCAGCAGACACTGCACAACATATCGTCTTGGGCATACTTATGTTATATGATTTGCCAGTTTAACTTTAGTGGCAATTTCCCAATGGATTTGTTATAATGAAGAGTTTCTCTAGATGCAAATGTTACAAAACCGATCCAGTATAGCCAGTCTCACTGAATACTTGGCCACAGTCCATTCATCACAGATGAGATTTCCTTCCTTCTGGTCACAGGCACTGAAATGCAAGGCAGGCCACTGCCTCTAACAGTCCCCAGGTGCTGGGCCACAGACTCTGGGGCTACTAGTCCTCAGCTGCACCAGTTTTTAAGAGCTTTTTCCACTAGTCCAAATAAGGTATCAAATTGCTACATTGATTAACCTGAGAATCATTGAAAGTTCCTCAAAAGATCCTATCCTAGCAAAATGTACCTTCTTTCAGTCAGGATGCTATCCTGAAAGATGTAATTTTCTTTCAGTTTGGTGTAAAAGATTCTGCATCTTTTTCAGCCACAAATGCAAAAATTGACCTGAATACGACTTGGAATCTAGATTTAAGATTTTTAACTGCTTTATGTGTCAAACTCAATACGAAAACACTGTGAAAGCAAGGGTGGGGTGGGTTTTTTTTTTTTTTGCTTTTTCTCTGGCATTTATATACTGTGAGAAATAAACAGCTGGGGTAAGCAGCAGGCTTTTCAATATGTTTTATTTATTTATACACAGAACTTTAAGCATATGTCATATTGATGGCATTTACATCATAATATATGTTGTTCCCTATAGTTGTGCAAATTCATCAAAAATTGTCTGAATATCTACTGAATGTTAAGGCAGGAATAGCTTACCAAACTTTTTTTTCCATCTGGTTCTTATCCTGCAGGCTCAGCTTTTCTGCAAAAAGCACTCAGTGGAGGAAATGTAGGTTTTAAAATGTAATAGTCTGCCTCAGAAAGAAAGTGGCTCCTTTTCTCAGTCCAAAGGAAAGAAGAAATAGACATGAGAATTTAGTTTGCTCAATCCATGAGAACAAAAAGGATAGAAGGATAACACTGGCAGGAAGAACTAAGAGGATTACATCTAGGTTAAATTAAATACCTTAGAAAATGTGTTTTTGTACAACACCTTGTACAACAGATACAGCTTTTCAGTTGTACAGTTCTCTTTTAGAATTAGATATATATATTCAACATTTATTTTTACAGTTATGTTCTTTAATGCTATCTCTCTGACAAGTCAAGACTTCGCCCTTCATTATGTGATATCTTAGATAGTGGGGCTACTAAAGCCTTTAGCTGAGTGGCCATAGCCTGAGAATTAATATCAAGAATATTATACAGGACAAGGGGTCACTGTTTCAAACTTGAACAGAAGAAGTTTAGATTAGATATAAGGAAGATACTCTTTACTCTAAGGGTGGTGATGCACTGGAATGGGTTGCCCAGGGAAGGTGTGAATGCTGCATCCCTGGCAGTGTTCAAGGGCAGGTGGGACAGGGTCTTGGGTGGCATGGTTTAGTGGGAGGTGTCCCTGTCCATGGCAGGGGGGTTGGAACTAGATGATCCTAAAGTCTTTTCGAACCCTAACTATTCTATGATTCTACTGGCCTAATAGGATTGCAGTTAATCCATGCATGCTTCACTCATGGGCCCCAGGGCTGTGAGCTGCGCTAGGGAGACTGTGTTGGAAAACTCCATCTACCAGTCCAAATTAGAATAAGCATATACTGATTTCTCTGATCTTTGACATTGTTCCAGGGTCTGGTTTGATTTGGTTTGATTAGGCACAGGTCAAGTCTGTTCCATGCTTACCCAGACACTATCAATTTCAATAAAAATTGTGCAAGATGAAAAAAAGAACTCCCTCTGCATTAAACAACTAAGATGTTTTCTTTTAAGCAGTAGACATACTTGAAATATTCTTTACGTAGCAGCATAATACTAGGTGCCATTTTCTGTTTTGCATAGGGCACCAAAACAATCAGTCCGCTTACTACTACAAAGCATGGGATGACAATATTCAGAAGAATGGAGCCAGTGAATAGTACTGTAACCATGGGAGCAATTGTCCAGTATCTCACACGTGTAGTATAGAATGAGAAGAGACATACCTTTACACTCAGAGGCATACACTGTCCAAACACCAATGACTCACCTTTTTTTCCAGCACCCAGAGAAGTGACAGGTACCTTCTGTTAAGAAAAATATGACAAGTTGTAAATACAGCAGGTGTAATGGAAATGCAGATAAGATAGAATCTTCCTTTTATTCCCAGTAGTTAAACTCTATTTATTTCCTGGCAACGTAAAGATTTTGAAGACTGAAGATAGCATGAACACTTTTTATCCTATGTAGCCTGAAACCATGAATCTTAAGAAACAAGTTATCTCAGTATAAGTTAGTTTTGCAATATACCTGACATCTAAGCTGTAAAATAATCAGTAATCAGTGTTTAATAAAAGGTTTTCCTTCACACACTAACTTTTAGAAAGCATACAAATTGTGGCATATGCTTTTAGTTCAAATAATATTTTGATTTCTGAATTTGTGACCCAGTGACCCAATTTTCTGGCCTCCAGAAGCAATTTCAAGAGTGTCTACTTTTTACATTAGTCACTCACTGAACCACTGGTAATTTTAACTTCTTTTTCCTTTTTTTTTTTTTTTTTTTTAAATTATATCCAGAGTTGTGTTCTTAGCTTGTTAAACATTCCCAAGCTCAGTGGAAATGCTGAAAATAAACATGGCATTTTATCCTTGGCAAGACAGACAGTAAGCTCGAAAGGGTCCTTTTTAGCAAGCTCGAAAGGGTCCTTTTTAGCATTCCAAAATCATTCGTCATTCTCTACCTCATGCTTACTTCTGTAAATAATAAAAAAAAAGAACTTTCATTTCAAAATCCACCTGTATTTTGTTGCTACATGGTAAAATACAGAACAAAAAGCCACCAACTAGAGTCTTTGTGCTTATTTATAGTCCTATAATGGTGTAGTTGAGTGGAATTCTTTCACTGATACAAAAGAATACACATAAATGCAGGCATAATATAAAAATATATATATGCTATAATTCAACATCATCATCAGGAAATTATCATGATATTGGTTTGTCCAATGAAAATTGGCGGGTATGCATCCCATTTAATTGAAAATACAAGATATTATTGGATCTAGTAAAGCTGAAGAAGTCTGCAAAATGCTGTCATGTGAATTTTTCTGTTCGCAAATGCAAGAAAGCGTCCAGTGAGGAGAAGAAAAAATTGCGGCTCACTTATCAAATATGAAATATATCAAAAATTTGCCTCTCCAGATTGCTCAGCAAAAACATTTTCTCAGTCTGCAGTTCTAGAAATGAACTACAGAAGGATTAATGAAGACTAAATAAAACCTTCAATGAAGGATAAGCAAATAAGTATGCCTCAATACTTTTTACATAATGCTGACCATAAAAAAAATAACAGCATATTACCACAAAAAAGAAAAAAACAGCATATTCCCACTTGCAATACTGTACTTTGATATGGACCTTAAAAAATATATATATATTCAAATATAAATAAACAAGATTGCATCAGAAGTATGCCAACATACAAAAATTAAGTATGATTATTCTTAATTTTACTTGAAACAGGACAAAGAAGACAGGCAAAAATTAGACATTCCTAGAATATGAATGTAATCTTGCTGTCAGAAAATAGAAATAATAAAACCTTTCAGTTAAGCTTATATAGTCATGCCCTTTGCAGGGGCATTGAAATTGCGTGATCTCTTAAGTTCCCTTCCAACCCAAACCACACTATGATTCTATGATTTTATGATCCAATGATCCTTCAGAACTTGTTTTAAAAAATGTGTCTTTGTGGCACATACTTACTTTGTGAACCATTCTGCCACAAAATTTTATTAGACTAACAATATTTGGTAGTATACCCATATCAGTATATCCCTGAAAAACATAAGGGTTTATGAAAATTTCCATAGTTACATCATACTGACTGAAATATTAATTCCTTGAATTCCCATGACTCAGAATGTATCTTGCCTTCTGATTGTCACAGAAGAAACTTTGGCTAAGCATTAAGTTCAGCTATAGCTGCCTGTTGTGAAATTTTCTTGTGCCTTTCCCAGAAGTCATGCTGGCTGTAAAAAGAGACAGGGCGAGAAAAGAACACATTCCAAATGGTAATTACTATTGTGTCTTCTTTTTATTTTTTTTTTTGTAGGTAAGGTGAAATCATAGAATCATAGAATTATAGAATAGTTCTGGTTGTAGAGGACCTTAAGATCATCTAGTTCCAACCCCCCTGCCATGGGCAAGGACATCTCCCACTAAACCATGTCAAGATATGCCTATTCAAACTTATTTTTAATTTAAAAATGTAGTATTGGTCACATCCAGATGCTAAATAAAATTAGCTAGATTTTGCTCTTTAGTGCATTTAGGCAAAACAAAGATCAAGATAAAATAGAAATTGACTTTCTTTTTCAGCTATTACAATTTGCTTTTATTTAAAAACTTTACAACTGCCTTAAACAAAAATGAAAGATCACCCTTCTGGTCTGGAATAAACCTCAAATTATAATTTTTAAGTTGCCAGAAAAATCTGACATTTAATATGTTGCTTTGTGCTCAGGAATGCCACTGCCCTGTACTGTACATACAACCACATGCATTGTGGGGCTAGATGAATGGAGGGCAGAAAGGGCTACACATTTCTTCTTCTAAACCTTCTTACAGCCACTTCATTGAGAGGGAAAATAGCAGGGCAGGGCGACAAGTATGTACTAAAACTGTTTGCCGTTTCTCATGGCGTACTTAGTCACAATGTAGGATGATCACCATAGGGGATATTACTAGAGGTAAGCAAGGAACTTCTCAAGTACTTGCCATAAGGGCATTTAGATATCCCTACGCTTTTTTTAATTCCTATTAGTCCCTAAACAAAACAGTTCCTACTTTAGTGAAAAATATTTGATCTGGCTAAGCTGCCTGTAGGGATTCCATAGGAGTGATTTAACAAAAGCCAGAAAGCAAATAAGCTTTGTCAGAGACATGAAAATTAAATGCAATCATACCTTGATTTATTTGGTGGAATTTTAATGAGGGACTCCATATAAATCTCAGAGGTACATCACTGCTTTAATTGTTCAAATTTAATTATTATTTGTGATATGAAACAGATGTTTTTCTTGGTAACGTCATCTACCTAAATATCACTTTGAAACATGCTGAATGACCACCATGCAGTTAGGTCAAGGGATTAAGAAGACATCCAGATGCTTATTTAATCTAAATGAATACTGTTAGGAGTTTTATTTTTAAACATGTTTAGCAACACTTAAAGTTTTTACATATTATATTATTTCAAAGTCTGACTGATAGCCTGTTGGTGTTAATGGATTTTCAGTGCACCAGGAGTGGGTTAACATTGATTTCTCTATAGTAGCTCCTGTTTGATAGGAACCTTTTTTCTTTTTTCCTTTTGCCTCTTGAAATGGTGGTGGGAGATAATAGGCCTAAGAAAAATGAGTGTATATATACATTGTTTTATAGAAGTAAAGAGCAAAGTTCATCTCCACAAGCATGTGAGTAATAAACATTCCTTTTTTAGTGCATAAAAGCTTATAATTCACACAAGAGTTGTAGAGCTGTCAGTTCTACAGGTTGAAAAAATCATGATTCAGACTCTTTGCAAGATCATAAGGTTGAACTCAAAATTAGGAAGCTTAATTTTTTTTTTTTTTTCAAATATTTCTCAAGGTATTTTGGTGTTGGAGGCTTTAGGGGGGTTTTGCTGGTGGTATTTACTTTTTTATGGAGACATTCATTTTATGGAGACTTTCAATCTGAAACTCATCCTTAAGTATCCCATCAGCACTGTTTTCATTCAAACTTACTTCGCTCTCTCTCAAACTGTGAACCTGCTGCTTTTACATTTCTATCAACGTTGTTCATTGATGCTTATGACTGGAAAGGCTATTGAAGTTTCCTGAACACATATCTTTGTCCAGGTAGATTCTGAGAATTCTCTAACCATATCTGGCATTTCCAAACATGCAGATGAGAAACGCACAGCAACTCCAGACAGCCTGTTACTTCTCTGGAAATGACAAATATGAATCTTATGAATGTAATTACCTATTGGTGAGGCACTGGAATGGGTTGCCCAGGGAAGCTGTGAATGGTCCATCCCTGGCGGTGTTCAAGGCCATGTTGGACATAGCCTTGGGTGATATGGTTTAGTGGGAGGTGTCCCTGCCCATGGCAGGGGGGTTGGAACTAGGTGATCTTAAGGTCCTTTCTAACCCTAACTATTCTATGATTCTATGACTCTACGATTCTATTTTTCAAGCAATGTACAGTTGCTCTGTACATATTCAGTATGATCAGCATTTCCTAAACAAAGCAAGAGAGCTTTCATTCATGAATGGGATCTATAGGCATGTGAGTCCAAGTGAATCAGAATTTACAGAACCTGTGCACCACTGCATAAGCACACCTATATCTGCTGAGGTATTCCCAAACACATACACTTTCGCATTCTCCCTGCCTCCACTATAAAGATGTTGAAAAAGGAAACATTGAATATAACCCAGTAATGCTTTTTTCAATGAAAATAGACAAATGAAGTCATCATACTGGATTTCTTGAAATCAGTTTCCCTCTGTTTCTGACCTACTAATAACACAGTTTTGTCCTAATATGTAAGTAGAAGACTGAACTTGTGGAACAGAAATTGTCTCACTGTTAATCAAAGCCATGGTTTAATATGATTTAGGGTAGTGAAATAATGCTTCCTAGTGCAGCTTGATTGCTGGTACTGACATCACCACTTTTATTACTTTCACTGCTTTGGAAACCAATTGACATTCAGTTCAGAAATAACTCTTGTTTGCGCAGCCAAACTGACTTCTATGCTCTCCCTGTGAGCTGACAGCTGGCTTGTAACAGATGATGATGAGTAATCAGCTGATCATGGCTGAAAACAGAACCATGCACCTGGAACTGTCTTAAATTCACATTTCTATTACATTTGGAATAGATACAGAGGCCTCAGGAATTGATATAATATCGTCATATGTCTGGTCAATATTAGCTTTTGCAAATTCAGTTACTTCCGAATGAATTTGCATAGCTGAGTTTACCTGTGCACATTTGGGAAACTCTTCTCTAGTTCTGAAATTGGAAGCATTCACAATATTTTACGTTTTACATCCACAGGGTTATATCCACTCACACTTTACATCCATGGGTTTTTTGTGTCAGGAAAATATTTCATCATGCTGAAGTAAAAAAGAGTTAGTTATCATCAGAGATTAATGTCTCTACATTCAAATAAGGAAGCATCTCATAGATTTGGTTCCCTAACCCAAACTTTTGCTTTCAGGAATTTTTTTTATCCTCTCTCACTAAGTCCTAAATATCTATAAATCTTTGTGATATTGGCATAAATGCTTATGTCTTAGCCACTGAAATGCTTGTGTTGAATGTTTTTTTTCTAGGAGTTGCACATGTGTAAAATGGGGAAATGAAATATTAGCTGATTTTGTTTGTTGACATGTTGATTAACGAATGGAATAATAAGATTTTAATTTTGTGATACTGTTGATCAGTTTCAGTGGTTTGATTATTGTTGTGTCTGCCTAGTCATATATTTAGGAGAAGTAGCAAACAATATCCAGAATTAGATAGCTGAAGAACATCAACATATATGCCCCACTATGTGATATGTATGCCAACAAAGATCTTTGGATTTGTTTGAAATGTAGGGAGAAGAAGCCTACAAAAAAGGAATTTTGTGATCTTTGATTATGCAAGGACATTATTACTGAGGGAACTGCTAACTGACATTACTGATATTACATTATTCATATGGCATTATTATGGGTTATTATAGTATATATGCTACCAGGGACCTATGTATAATCTCCCTTGCTAAATAAGCAGTAGGCATATCTCTTTGAAAATGAAGGAGTCTCTAGAAATTCTAACTGGATGTTGCACCCCATTTGTATCTTGCAACAGATATTTATCAGGAAGTAAAAATCTTACGTAAAGCTTTGCTCTGAGGGGACAGACACATGGCTGCTGGTGAAAGAATTAATTTTTCATATTATAAATTGTCAGATGAGATATCTGTGATTTAATGGACTTGAGGAAAAAAAGCCAACAAACCAAACCAAAAAAACCTCAAGTGATCTGTGACAGCAGCTATATTTGATTCTCAGTTGTTCCCAGTGGTGTTATACTCCTCTTAGAAGAGTGGAATTTGTGGCCCAATTTGACAGTGCGTAAGAATACCTGACGGATGGGAGTAAAGAATAAGGAGCCAGACACTTCTCAGCGACATCCAGTGGCAGTAAAAGGAACAATAAGCACAAACTGAAATACAAGAAATTCCTTTAAACATGAGAAAAAGGTTTTCAGTAGGAGAGTGGTCAAGCGCTGATTATCCAGAGAGGCCATAGATTCTCCATTATTGGAGACATGAAAAGCCAACTGGACCCAGTCCTGGACATCCTTCTGGATTAGATAATCTGCAGAAGTCCCTGCCAACCTCATCACTTACTCTGCAGCTATTGGAAGGACCTCGGTGTTGGAGATGTTTGATTTTTTTTCTGGGAAACAGGCAGGTTTGTCCAAAAGGAGGAGTTTTTAGGGACTGCAGGATGTCGAGAGTAGAAGACATGAGACAGAGAAAGTTCAGCACTCACACTGGTCCCATGAAAGAGAAACAGGGAGGGAGGTAGGCCATAACTGGGCCTCAAGGACAAAGGAGAGAAAACTTCCTAAAATGCAAATACTGGTGTTATGACCTTGGTTTGGTTGTTACAGATAAACATACACACTACAGATTTGACTTTCATGACCTTATCACAGAGATGACTTTTTACAGTTGTTCAGTTTCCAATTTATATAATCATATATTTAAATTCTGGCTGCTGATGCACCAGCTACATTATGAAGTCTAATCAACTCTTCAGACACATGCTTATAATCAACCATACATCACGAATATAAAACCACTTACTTTCTGTTCATGACTATTTCATCTACTGTTGCTTTATCTGTTATCATTTTGTGCCATATCCAGATGTTTTCTCAGAAAAACTCTATGAGATTTTATTAAAACATTTCCATCACGTCAATAAGAAAAACCAGACTTCTGAATTTCTCTTAACACTTTTCAGTCACTTTGAAATACTAGGATGTGTTTTGCATGCAAACAAAGATGCTGAAAAATGTTTCAATTGACTTCTGTAATCAAGGGTGTATTTTCTGCTTGTTCAAGGTAATGGTCTCATAATGATAGCAGATAACTTACTGCCCCTGTCTTCATTTGAGTATTCCTGTTTTCTTTGCTATGAAAGTAAGTTAAAATTTATCATGTCATCAGCATAGACTGTAGTATTTTGAAGAATATCAACCACTTTGTAGTGACAATGAAGAAATTTTGCTCTCACTGAAATGAAAACTTCCTCTGTGTACTTAGTGGAGAGTAGATTGGACTTAAGAGCTGAGCAAACAGACGAAATAAAGTGTGCTGTTACTACCTCTAGAGAATAGAGGATCACTGAAATACATCATGCCAGGATGAGCAGGAAAAGAAAAAAGTCTTGTTTTCCAAAGACGTGTTAGGGCAAGGGCCTCACAGCTGATGACAAATCTCAGAAATAGCAGTCTTATGAGAAATCAGCATTGAATCATTTCTGTGGGCAGTAGCAGAGGGAGCTCAGTACTAGAGCAGCCTGAGATTGATTCCAAAGTGTAGCATCTCTCTTGTAAAACAAATGCACTTTACCTGTATTTGTTACTGCTCAGTGAAAAAGTATAGTACAATATCGCAGAATTAAAAATGCATTAACAAAATACATGTTAAAAGAAAAACTAAAATCATTTAACAACTCTTTTGGTTTGATATAACCACTATATGATATAAACACTATATGTCTTCAGCAGCAGCACAGAATATGGCAGAATGTTATATATATTAGTTTGAACATCAATTTCCTCTAATTTTTCTTCATCAGAGAACCAGGATGTTTCTCCAAAATTTTATGCAGAGACTTGGTCAATAATATTGCCATGAGAAAATTTGCAGTAAATGACTCTGTTTTCACCAAAAATGATGGGATTTGATTCACAGTCTTTTAAGTATCATGAGATCATTTTGCCAAACCTTTTTACTCAGTCCCTTCTTTTTCTTTCTGGAGAGTTACAAAGAAAAGTGGTGAAAGTTGCAAATAAGATGCAAAGAAGTAAAGAAAAGGTGTGCCCTTACAGAAAAGTGACTATGCCAGCAGAAAAGAGAAAGAGAAGGATGTCAAGCATCTGAGGCTGTCAAGAGACTAAGGAGAACAAATTGTAAGCTCACAGGGGGACTCTCCTTACTGCTATTACAACCGAGGGTACTTGCTTTCAGTGTAATATCCAGTGTCAATTTTCCTCTCCCACTAATAAGTCTCCTGCCTGCTGAATTCAGGACTGTTAGTTCACCTTTGAAATACTGCTCCTCATAATTTTTTTTTTTGAAAATGAATTTCCGGAACTCATTTCCCTTTTGATCCTGATCTTATTTTCTCCAGCACCTGTGTCTCTCTTCTTGATACACTTACGTCATCGGCTTTACAATCTAAAGTCTAACTAAAAAACTGTTTTCACATTATTTTATTTTATTTTATTTTGTTTTATTTTTGTGTTTTAATTTTACTTCTACAATTAGGCTGCAAAGAAAGAATGAATCTGTCAAGAATAAAAAGGGTAGAGATAGAGAAGAACCCAAAAGTTGGTTTGTTTTTTTTTAAATGCGATTTTTCTTAAAATTAATTTAACAAAGTTTGGATTATTTAAGACATAGGATTTTTTCTTTCATACTGCTTTGCTTCCCACTGGAATCTTCTTCATATATTCCTGCTTAATTTCCCTGTTTCCTAACAGTGGATTATAACTCTTCTGAAATATTTTTTATATCTGCCCTATTTTCTTTAGTTTGTCTTCTTTCTTTATCCTCTTTTGGAACTACACGATATCAACATGTAACAAAACTGAAGCAAATGCAGAAAGTCAGCAAACATGTTTTAGAATAATATTGACTATGAAAAACAAGAACAAGAAACCACAGGATTTTTGAAAAAATTACTCAAACATTTATGATATTCATAGCACTAATGTGAGAATCAACAATTTCAGAATTATAAGTTCTCTGCAGAAGTGGCCAAAAGGCAGAAATTCTGCTCTGACATAAGAGAGAAATAATCTGGCCTTTAATGCAGGCTTAATGAGAAAAAAATCCCAAAACAATAAAATGCAAACTCCAGGCCACTTTGTCTGTTGTTTTGGTTTTGGGGTTATTTTTTTTTATTTACAGTGAGCCTTAGCATGCTAACAGGTATTGGGTGTCAGCTGAAGTTGCACAGCAGAAAATGCTTATCACCCAGCCCTGGAATATATATGGTAGATCAGTTATGCTTGCGCTGGAGTAGCAGTATCTTGGCAGAGTGATGGGGAGACACGTAATGATGCTATCAGCTTCAGCTAACTAATTTTAATCTATTGTCGTAGGTCACTGGGGCCTTTAGCCTGCCAAGACTTTATGTACACTCAGGAGTTCCACCTAGAGTCTTTGCAACAAAAAGATGTAGTTGGCAAAGTAAGACAGCAAACTCCAGTCTTCTGAGTACTGTGAGTCATGTAATTGGTGCAATGGAAAAAACCTAGAAGGTCACTTTTGTGGAGAGCTTCAATTAGGAATTTGCTTCAGAGGTGGACATCTAAAATATTGTATAGAGAATTTCAGCTTTAATCTTTAATCAGTGCCTGAATATGCTACTTTGGAGTGAATACATCCAAACTCAGTTTCTTGTATCTGAGAACATTCAAGTAGATCCATTAAACTGGAGTACATACAGAATAAAGAGAGAAAAAATAAGTAAAACCTCGAAAATAACAATTTTTATATTATTTTATAATATTTTATAATATTTTTATAATAGAATTGCTAAAAAAAGGCCAAATTTAAAATTCTTCTTCTACTAAGAACAATGCCACAGTTAAATTTTCATTCAGTAACCTGGTACTTGTATAAGAATATGGAACTGCTATAAAACAAGTCCTTTTCAGTTTGTGTCTGCAAGTTTATTGTAATTTTTCCTTCTTAGCAAAAAGATATCATGACTTCTCAAAAAAAGGATTGTCTTGATTTTGTGAATTATAATTTCTATTCCTGGGTGTTCTTATCTTTAAAACTCTTTCTAGAATTTTTTTTTTACTTTGTTTTAGGATGTCAGAGTCAGTAATAATTGTACCTTCTCAGTGTCTGGAAAGTTTAACTATTTATTATAATGGCAGCATTACCTTAATCTAAGTACTTACCCAAATCAAGATATTTTTGATAGTAGAACAAGGTTTAGCATTTCAACACTTAATCCAATTCCTTATTTTTAATAAAACTTAAGCAATTTTTTATTTTGCTTACACATTATGCTAGATGATATGCAGTTTTTGTGTAAGATTCATGAGGAGAACATAACTATTTACAGCATGCAAATGATATGTAAATATACCCCTGCTTTCTGGCAGTCACCGATGCTCAAGGATATCCTGCCTAACACAAATGAGATAAAAAGAACGAAACGCTCCCAAGTTCAGCAACTGCCAAACTTGTAATCTAACACAGCATTGTCTGTCTTTCTTGGAACTGTAAGACTATGGTATGCAAATTGCATACCATAGTCACCACGTGTCTGAAAAGCATGAAACATTTATTCTCTAACTAAGAAGGGCAGACAGGTCCCTGCAAATGGTGCAAAGGTAGAAGAGCACAAAAAGTATAGGAGGCCTCCCTAGGAGATCTCAGTGCTCTATTACTGGAGAGAGGATGGACTCACCTTGATCACTGAAACGCATTTTGATTTCAGCTTCAAAAGGTTTGTATCATCAGATAGGGATTTGGATCAGGCAGAAGCCCAGGTGCTGCACTACGCTGTCACATTATGCACCCCTGCCATTTAAATCCCACTTGAACTTACTGCTCTTGAGCCTGCTCCAGAAGTAATACTTAAATGAAAAAAGTAACCACATGGCCAGCCCATCATCAGGTGTCAGTTATATTGAAAAGAAAATCTATGAAGGAAATCTTATAATTCTGCCAGTTAGGGTCACTTATCACAGGATTTGTCTGTCAGGCCACCAATATACAGGAAGAAGGTAAATAGGTAAATAGCAATAGCACTAATAAGCAGCAAAGAATTGCTCTGAACAAAAAGAAATTACATCAGAGTTTCAATGTTCATAAAGAAGTCTAGACAAAAGGAAGTACCAAATAGTTGTCACTCTCCAGTGTTTATAAAAGCAGTAATGCATAGTGCATGGTGATCATCCAGAATATATTATTTCTCTCTCACTTAGAATTAAGGATGCAAGAAATATGGCCAGAAATAATTATGTTATGAGTCTATAAGTTAGGTACCACATCCTGTGTTTGTATAGCATTGCTGAAGTTAATATAAGTCAGATCATTAACATTCTCAGGAGTTCTTATGCTAAATATTAAATGAGCTATTTTATGTGTTCAACTTCTGTGACTCACACACTTCATACAAAGGAAATGTAAGCAGTTTCTCCTTTAGATTGTGTTCAATATTTTATGTGCTGAACATACAGAGAGACTCAGTTTCTTCACTTTCCTTATTTTATTTTTTTTTGTAACATAACACTGTATGAAATAACAGGTAATATGGAAAATTGGTATATCCTAACAGAATTACTGCTTTTCCAGCAACCACATATTACTTTAGATAGTTGGCAATATTTTCTATGTTATTCCCTAAATTCTGTTTCAAGTATAAAAGAAATTTGGAATTACTTTGATGACGTAAAGGAAGGTATGGTAATTATTAACTACTTGATTTTCACAGTGGATTATGAATTAATATATTTGCTCATTTATTTTGCTATTTTTTTAATCTGCATTCTTTTTAGTTTCTATCTAGAAGCTACAAGAAAGGGCTCCAAATATGCAGGTGGTTCCACTGTGGTGTTTCAAAAATGCTGCACACTGAGCAATGCCTTGCTAACTGCAACCATTAATGCACATTCAGCTTGTGTAAACTGCTCACTAGAACTGCATTCAGCTTGCAAAATGTTAGGTATCAACAGCCCATTTCCATGTGAGAGACTTGGATCAACAAGGTACACACCCAAATTCAGTGGTTACTTATCTCGATTGTACACCAGATTTGGTAAAAAGTGAGGGATAAAGACAAACAGGAAAAAAAAAAAAAAAAACCAAACTACCACCCTCCCATTTGGAGAAACAGTGGAGAAATGTTTCTCTAGGCTGTTTCATGTAATTCTTCCTCCCCATATCCCTCACCAATATATTTAATTGAGAAAGTGGATTTAATTAACCTCCACTTCCCCACATTTGTGTACCCCCTTCATGCATTTTTTTTTCCTGTAAATTTAATATACTACCCGTATATACTTTCTATCTGCAATACTGGCTTTGCTCCTCAGTGGAATTCAACCATGATGGATACTCTGAAAACTTTTACTTCCTCTGTTGAACCTAAAAGCATTTTCCACTGCTCTTTTAATGTGCCCTTGTCAACCTGCCAAAACTCTTCAGAAGGTGGTATAATAATGCATGAAATCTAAAATTAATGAAAGGAAGCATTTTTACATAACACTTCAGCTGTTCCTTGTTTTTTATTTTTCAATATAAGTCACTTTGTGGCATGTTCTGAATGATGTCAGATTGCCCAGTCTTACCCTGGGGGAAAGATGTGAAGCAGCGGCTCATCTCATTTTTTCTTTCCTCCTCCTCCTAGAAAGGCAGCAGCAAGTGCAGGAATGAGCAGCCAAAAAGCCTTACTTAATCCAGGGACAAGGCTCTTTGCTTTTTTAGGTAACTCTCAATGTGGCAAAAAGGCTGGGAGGGGAAAGTATTGCAACTGATTGCCACAAAGCCAATGGTTAAGCTTGAAGAAGAAAGGAGGAAAGGGTTGGAATCCATTACTAAAAGTTGAAGGCTTTAAGACCGCTTTTCAGACAATGTACTGTAATTTGTCCCTGCTGCAAGGTGAAATCCCCATTCAATCTGCTAGCTCTTGTGCATGTTTGGAAGAGACAATTCGCTACAGTGCTGTAATTGTCCACTATGCTTTAGATGAGTTTACAGCCAGGATTGGTTTCTTTTCTGTTTAATCTACTCCTATAACCAAATAAGAGAAAGAAAAAAAAAAAAAAAAAGAAAAAAGAAGAAAATGAAAAAAAGGTTCTCAGTGCTTAAAGAAAAAAGAAAAAGATTAAAATAGGAGCTTTGTCACAGACCTGTTCCCATGGTTTAAGCCCAGCTGTAAATCAGCCACACAGTTCACTCACTCACTCACTCACATCTTCTTTCTCCTCTCCCCTTCTCCACCCCACCCCCAATGGGAAGGAGAATCGAAAAAATGTAACTCCCATGGGTTGAGATAAGAGCAGGCCAGTAACTAAGGTATAACACAAACCACTGCTGCTACCACCAATAATAATAATGATAAGGAAAATAACAAGGGAAGAGAATACAACAGCTCACCACCAGCTGACAGATATCCAGCCTGACCAAGCAGTTGTCTAACCCTTCTGGGTAACTACCATAGTGGGCGTGATGTGCTGTGGTATGGAATACCTCTTTGGTTAGTTCAGGTCAGGTGTCCCATTTCTGCTTCCTCCCAGCTTACCCTCCTCCCTGGAAGAACATGAGACTCAGAAAATCTGTGGTCAGACTAAGCATTACTGAGCAGTAACTGAAAACATCGGTGTTATCAGCCCTATTCCCAGGCTGAAAGTCAAAAACACAGCACTGCACCAGCTACTAAGAAGAAGAAAAATGACTGCTACTGCTGAACCCAGGACACCTATAAAAAGACTTCAAATTTTAATACTTCACATCTAGGTAGAAAAAATATAAACTTCCTTTTTGTGCCACATTCCCAACTTCATATAAAATTTACACAACATGCAGTTAATCATCTTAAAAATAAACTGTTAATGCACTTTGCTTGCAAAGGGCAGACCATTAACAGAAAGTTTACTTTAGGCCTTTAAAATTCTTCTCCTATCTTCTGCTCTCTATGCCTCTGCAACCTCAGGGGATGTAATCCCTTAAAATGCAGCTCATCTTCAATTAGCAGAGAGAACATATGTATGTTCTTCACTGAAATCCCCAGGTATCATGCAGCACAGTTCACTCAGATTTTACAGTTAATTAAAGCCTCATATACATTTTCTGATTCTCCAGCTGGCACTAGAGAGTTTTAAAGCTTAGACAGCTTTTTTTTTTTTTTTCCACTAAACAGCTTACTAATAAACATTAATGTCCATTGGCTTTCTTGCTGACCAGCACACTGTAATGGGAAGCTCATGACTACTGATTTTCTCATAGAAACAGGAGGAGAAGATACTGAGGTTGCAAGAGGGACAAGAGTTTTAACTCTCTGCTTAGATCTATTCCCCTATAGGCATCAGAAATGAGAGTTCACTGGGGATAGTGTATCTTGAAAATGTGAAAATGAACCTTGAGGAGAGGCTGGAAAACATTTCCATGTCATAACCTTGGAAATAATAAGTGAAAGGGCCCTTTCTCTGATTAATATGCTTAGAACTTATGGTAAGTACATGTGACATACTGAAATTCATAAGAATCAACAGAATATTCTTTAAAGGAAATATAGCACTTTGTTTGCTGCCCAACCCCTTTTATCAATCACTGAATGTACAGTATGTGTTGAAACCTTTCATTTTGCCTCACAGTCTGTTTGATCTCTTAGGATGAATATTCAGTGCTATTTTTTTTTTTTGTTGTTGTTGTTGTTGTTCTATTAGACAATTTCCTAGTCATATTTCTCTTCAGAAGAGGAATTCTGAATAACTCAGTGCTCCTTTCTCCTTTCCTTTTCTGCCTCAGATAGCATTGATCCTTCTTTTACCAGGTTGCTCCAATCGCCATTTAAATGCCTCAGCCTCTTTCTCCCCTTCTGATTGCTGCTTCTTTTTTTCTCCACATTTGTCCAGTCTTCCCTCAATATCCCATTTTTTTTACGTTTTAAAATTTACATACTTCTGAACTTTCACTGGAGCTAAGGTAGTTAGTTAATTGAGCCACACTTGGCTTAATACTCAGCCTCTCTGAAGCTGAGAAAGCTTCTGACTGAAAATGAGAAAGCTTCTGACAGAAGATGATTTTTTTATACTTGAAATATTTCTTTTCCTAAAGTGCCAAAATAATGTATTAATAATTGAAATGATGCACAAGCAGGATGGTAATCCACCTTACCCTTTCTATCTTTAATGTGGTAAAAGGCATGTAAAGAATGTAGATTTCTGAAGCAATTCTTTTTATGTAGTCAGTATATACTTGACTACTTTGGCAATGATGTTCTTCACAATTTTTTTTTCAGGTAAACCTCTCCAAAACACTGGGCATCTGAAAAATATCTTACTCTAGGTACTAATTTCCTGTGCATCCTTGCTGGAACATTTCCGGAATGATTTTCACACTAGTACTGTGATTCTAAGTTCACATGGTTTATGACAATTATTTTTCTTTTGGTCCTTGTCCCTTATTTAGTCTTTTTCAGAAGGATGGCATGTATTTCTTTGATGAAAAATGAGAATATGAAAAAGCTAAGAAAGATTCCACTGCAGCTGGAATTTAACTTGACCCATTTGTATCGCTGTGATAACATGCTTCATTCAATATTTTAGATTTTATTTTTTTTTTTTGGTGGGTTTGTGTTTTTTGTGGTGTTGTTTGCTTTGTCTTTGGTTGTATTTGGAGTTGAGGAAGAGCTATTACATAATTCTATAAATTTGAAACTGTTTAAATAAGAACACCTTTTGCACAGAAAAAAAAAACAAACCGTTAGTACTTCATAGTTTCTTTTATAATGAAAGCTTAGCTCTCATATGTCATCACGTAAATAAAATGGCTTGTACCACTTAGCAGTAGATAGCTAGGAGTCCATTGCTGGTCACAGAAATGGAAAAAGCAACTCTCTTATTCTGTGATTCATTCTAGTCAGAATAGCAACCCATTGTAACTTGATAAAATGAAGTAGAAACGTAAGGGAACCACAAATATTTACAGTTTACAAAATAACACGTTTGTAACACAAGGTCAGGGAAAAATTATGCAACCACAAACCCTTAGATTTCCTGTTAATATTGTACAGTAGTGTAATTTCTTAACAGCTCCTCTGCAAAAGTTTAAGAATTCTGAGAAAGTTTTATTACAGGTTCTCATTTAATAGCCAATTGGGAAGAAAGACAAGGAAAGGAAGCACTATATTTTCCATGTAAAATGGATATTTTTCTGCTCAGTCGGTTCTAATGTTATTCCTGAATAAAGAAAAATTGCAGAAAGAAATGTTTTCCATCTCTACCAGTCCATGACAGCATTTCACCTGTGTGTATGAGAGCTGGAGCACTACCTGCATCAATTTTCCTATTAGTCATCTTTATTTTTTTCCAGATTCTGGGGAAAACAGAAGATTTTTCTTTAAGAGCACCTTCAGAATCTTTTTTTGGGGGGTAGGGAGGTGTCTGTTTATGTGCATTTCTTTCATAGAGTATAATTGGCAAAATGGGCTAGGTTCTAAATGCTGTAATTATTTTTTTTTTTCTTTTGCATGACAGTGAGTTTTCCTTTCTCAACAGTTTTTAACATACTCATCTTGCATTTTAGTCTCTTTTGGTAACTGAGTGTCAAAACAGTGAACAGATTAGTGGGATTAAGAAAAATTACATGGGTATATACTAAAGAAAAGCTTATGTGTCACTACAGAATTATTAGATGCGAAATATCTCAGGACTAACCACCCAGCAGAGAAACACATTCAGATCATTATATTATGTTTTGCTATCTTAAATTCCAGAAGATTTCAGGAAGAGTTGTGTGTAAATTCTGCATAATCTGCATAAACTGGTTTTAAACTATCTTTTAAAATCTACAATTATGTCAATACAAATGTGCCTACATTTTTAAGATATGCAGAGGAAGATTTATGATTTAGGCTTGGATTCATCTATATCAAGTGATGATGCCCTTAAGAACTCAGTAATGCTCTGAATGCCTCATGCTTCTGACATGTTTAGTAATGTACATAGGCTACAAGAGTTATTTTGTTAAGAGAGGGTATGTGATTGCTGGTGGGAGTATCAGAGGAGCATGAAGACAAATCTGTACTTTTAAAGTAACAGGAAACAGTTATTTTTTATAATTTGTAAATGTGTGTATACAATTTAGCAGGGTTCTTCCCTTCCCACTTCCCCTCGTCTTTAAGCTCATATTAAAGCAAAAAACACTCATTGCCCCTTGAAGGACGTATGTGAGAAAGAGAGAGGAAAGGTGCTTGGAAATCAGTTGCTGTGAATGTCAGTGTTTTTAAAAGGTGGACAATGCTTACTTTGCCCTTCTGGTTCCTACTTTGGTTCTTCATTTGTGTCTGTAATAGCTCATCTGCTTAGCAGTTTTGGGATTTATATTTAAAGAAAAAAAAACCCAACACTTTAATAAATCTGAGATTTTTTAATTTTTTTTTTTTTTTTTAGGATTATCTAAGTATGTTCTGTATGTACTTAAAGATTTTCCTTAGACTATTGGGCAGAGAATAGCAAGGCAAAGGTAAATTCAGTTAGAAAGCGGTATATAATAACTCATTCACTTTACAGTTTACAGCAAATCCATAAAAAACTATAATATTTTAGAATTTACAGTTCTTCACAGAAAATAATTTATTCTGGTGATTTTCTTTTCATTTTTAGGCCCTGCTTTAATCTCTCTTTCACAGGTAGATTTTCATATTTGTTGAAAAGGGTTACAAATTTTTCCATCAGCACCTGATTAAGCATTTTATATCTGTTCATTTTGTAGATGTTTTATTGTTTCACTATTTATCAGAACATTTTCAAGAAAGCATACTCTGTGCAGAATGGAGTTGAAGGTATCTTCTGATCATGTCCTATTACATTTTCTAGGATTACTTAATATAGAAAATATTAGCTTATTTTACAGTGAGATTGATTTGAAAACATTGGGTCCTAAAGCATACATAGATTTCCATATGGTATATGTCAATCAGAACATGCATCTCTGATAAAGACATGTGGTCAAGTTTTCCTTGCAGCTTAAAAAAAGGCATGCAGACATGTTTCCTTTGCAGAACTATCCCTGAAGGAGACAGGGTAATAGCTGAACTTAACAAACATGTCAGTATGTTTAGATCTAAACATTAGTTACAGTGAATAAACAGAGACTCTTCTCATAAAAAGTCTAATGTTTTCTTCTTGTAAATGTACCAGATGTTGAGTCATATAACGTGGGAGGTTTAACATTAATTATTTAGATCATTTATCTGTCACTATATTCATTTATGCATACAATTTTGAAGGCAATAAATAAGAGTGTTAGAGGAAGATAGAGTGTTTATGGAGAAAACCAACTTGATACCATCTTTATTTAAATCTTTTATGAAATCACAACAAAAAAGTAAGGTTAGTCTTGTTTTTACGACACACAAATGCTCATTAAATAATGGACATACACAGATTTTGAAATTGGATAAAGAAGATGGCTGCAATTTTTCTGAGAGGTCTTTCTGATGGCATTTCAGATAACAGGAATATATCAAGAGTTTCCATAGTTCAGAGTAGAGATCACTGAAGAAGCCAAGAAAAACAAAGACCTGACCATCACCGACAATGAATTTTCATCCACACAGGGCACTGAGAGACTGCAGGAGCAAGAACAAAGGGCTATGTTTCTTTGATGCATGTCAGAAGGCTTAGTAATTGTTTTAAGAAAGTAGTCAGTCTAGATGACATTTGGAAAAGAATGAATCTGTAAGGAAAAGTAGATGATGGGAGAAAGTGAGAGATGGTTACTAAAAGAAATGACTTGCCATAGAACCAATGTTCACTGAAAAGATCATAATAGAATTATAAATTGTTAATTAAATCAATTTTATGTAATAAACTATAAAAACTGCTTTTATATACTAATTCCACAGGACAATTTCCCACTCTGGGGAGAGGGGAGGAAAGCAAAATGAGAACACAAATAGTATTCTTTTTGTGTTTGACCAGGCATCATATCAAATGAAAATTCAGGATTGGTCTTTACAAATGAATCTATAATCATTACTAAACAGAAAATGGTAACAGTGATATTTCCAACCATGAAGAGAAAAAAAAAAAGGTTTAAATGACAAGACCTATTTATAAGAAGATTGACCTAATATTCTAATAAGCACTACTGCCCCAAGATAAAGATGAAAAAAGGCATTTAAAGACAAGCTCAGCTTTGGAAAAAAGTAAATAAATAAAAAATGCAGTTTGCACTCAGTCTTTTACAGTCTGTCTTCTAATTTATACAGTGTGAGTTAAAGTTACAAGCATAAATAGGACACATAAAGTATCTTTTACAGAGTATATCAAAGTTCTCAGGAAGGCAGATTTGAGGATTATATAAAGATGTACAGTAATCTATTTCTGAAATATTCTTCTCTTTCCCTCTTACAGGCAAATAAAAAAGGCAAATGGATATTCTGGAACTGAAAAAGGAGGTGCTCCATTTTCTAAGCAATAGTGTCAGCTAAATAGCTAAATGCCAAACTGGTTGCAGAACCTAATGGCCCTGAATTTCAGAGACACAAATGACACCCATGGAATGTTCTGCGTATATTCCAGACACACATTTGCAGTATGTGATGACAGTGATACAAACAGCTTGTCAAGCTACATGTGATGGTATAGTTGTCATATTGAAATAGCTAGCTGCTACAGTGGTTTATAAAGAATACTTTTATAAGGGGAGAATGAGGGGAATCCTGAAAACCTGGAATGATAAAGATTCGAGTGCTACATTCAAATTTATGTTGAGCTCAGCATTTCTTGAAATAAGATTATGGACCATAAGTACCAACAGGAGCTGTTTATCCTTCAAAATTCCATAAAGAAATATGAGGATCACAGCTATAATATAGACTTTCTGCCATTCCTTCCCAGTAGAAATTGATAATCTTAAATGAACATCTAGTTTTACTACTGAATTTAATGAAATTGCTATTGAATTCATTTAAATATATCTGCAATTCTCTTCCTCACATTTCAAACACTACCCCAGAGGCTATTGTGGTTATGGCTTGACTGGAGGTTGTATTGGTGTTGTCAGAAATGTACAATTATGGGTCATGACTTTTCTTCTGCTAGCCCCAGCAAGCTTCATATAAATGTATTAGTAATATATTTGTTATATAAGCGTGATAGCTAAGTAGTACTAGTTTATCGGTTTTCTTAGTGTTGGCAAGTTCCTCACAGAAATATTATTTACATCTGTTTTATTGATTTCTTTCATCGGAATGTAATCCTGAAGAACCCCAACTCATGAGAAAAAGGCCTATGAAAAGTTGTTCGGCTATTGATATTATCAGGAGCCACTCTTTTACTAAGTACTTTCATAATGAACAGCTTACAGGATAAGGCCCAATATTCATGAAAAGCTTTTCAGGTAAATATGGAATATAAAGAACTGAAAATGTTCACTCATGGAAAACATGAAACTGCTGACTAACCTATGTGACTAAAGATCACACAAAGAGCCCTAAATTCAGAAAAAAAAAAAAAAAAAAAAAGAAAATGTTTATCAGACTGTAGGTTTGTCAATTCTAAAAATATTGCCATTTTACAAATAGATAATGTTTACTTTAATTAACACCATGTTCAGACGACAACACACCATGCTGTCCATATGCTCCATTTTGACAATAAATGAGGCACTAATTCTTTCTGCTGTAGTCTTATGACAGATACTAATCCCACCATATTTTTCTCATACTGTCATCAGTTCTTGCTTTTTTTTGTGGTTTTGTGGGTTTTTTCTTTCAACTTCTTTACCTTCATGCAGATATTTTTTTCAAATGTTATCAGAAAATTGTGATTTAAATACATAAAATACATAAATAGGTTAAGAAAGTCATAAGGGAAAGAGGAAGAGAAAGGGAAAAGGAGGAAGACAAAAAAGGAAGAAGAGAGAACAGTAGGGGAATGGGAAGGATGATGAGTTAAGGCAAACAAAAATGAATTCCTTAACCAAGGAATCTCTGTTCTCATTGTAAAGATAAGAACCCCTGCATTTTGGCAAATGCATCTAATGGTGTTTTCTAGCGAAAATAAGTTCATGTAAAAATAACCATTTAACCACACCAGAGATGTAGAGATTTGAAAACCTCCTTGACAGTTGCATACTACTCCTATATTTTCTTCCCAGTATGACTGGAAAAAATAGTGATAATAAGATATTGTTAGACATGTGGCTAAATTCAGATTCAAAGTTTTGGTGTCTTCCTTAAGAACAGACATGGGGTTTTTTGTGACATGTCTTTCATAATACACATAATACTTACATTTTTCAAGTGGAATACCCTTCTTATTCAGAAGAACCAGAGGAAGACATGAACCTGAAAAATTAAAAAAAAACAGATATAAAAAGATGATAATGAAGAATGGTTGGAAGATAATGAAAGGTCAATAATAAATGATTGAGATACTGAAAGTTCATTTAAGGCAATGGCAATGTTTCCAGTAACTGAAAGGAACTTTGGAAGAGGTCCAGAAAAAAGAAAATGAAATGAATTGCAGTATCTGGAATTAAGAAGTGTTACATTAACAAATAATGGCAAAAAAAGTTATAAAACTAATTATAAGAATGGGAAAAAAAAACATAGAAACAAAAGTTGCAAGCAATACAGGTGCGCTAACACTTTAAAGAAGAACTAAAATCATTACCACTTATTCCATTATTTTTTCTGCACCAGTGCAAGCAATAATGATTACAGATTTAGTAACATAAAGATATTTTAGTAGTTTGGTCACTTTTATAACCCAGAGACTTTATGAAAAGGGAATGAAGGACAATAATATTGAATCACCTGAAAAGCAGCAGTTCTGTTACACTTCGGCTACAAGGTGTGATTCCACATGATATGTATCCCTGTAAAGACAACACTTGTGTGTGCTCCTGGGTGCTGTGGCAGAACTGATCTGAAGGCCAAAATGACTCCTCCTGGCTGGCCAGGTGAGGCAAGTTTTGATTCAGCAACAGGGTTGTAAAATGCTCTGGGAAAAAACAGTGGAGCTGGGGCTCCTTGGGGCAGGCACCCACTGTCACTGATGGTCTGCAGAGGCTTCCCTGCATTTGGGCTAGCCAGCAAGCAAAGGGCTGACCATGCTGGAGAGATGCTTCTTCTGGCTTCCTGTTTTTGACAGGCATCTGAATCATCTTCAAAGATAAAGCAGCATGAAAACAGCAGTAAATGTAAGACACTGTATAAGCAGGTAAATTTTAGTTGGTGACTGTGCATATTAAGTTATCAAAGAACAGACAAAAATATCTTATCCTGAGTTGATCAGTACTATTCTTTGGGAAGACATCATCAGAGACACCCATGCCCTTCGGAAACTGAGACAGTGTCTAGACTTCAGCACAGTAACAAGACAGTAATTCAAATGTCAAAATACAGAATGCTGCTCTTGTAATGCTGTTCAATTAAAAAATGTAGTTCAATAACATCAAATTAAATTACTTCAGGATTATTTAGAGGCTTCGTTTTACCAGCAGTCATGTGTTTAAGGACTGTCACAAATTGTTTCAAACATTAGGAGCATCAACTAGGCAAAATAAAATTTTTATTTGCAAATAAAATGCACTAAAATAACAGCTAAATGTAAGTAATATTAATTCATACTCTGGCACCTCCATAGCTAAAATATTAATAAAGCTTGTGCTCTTGATTCTTCTGGTTCTAACCTGCCTTCTACTTCAACTACTCTGAAAAACTTGATTCTGCCTGTGGCACTTGGGCAATCTTTGATTTTCTCAAGGGCTGCGGTGAATCCAAAATTTTCACCTCTTTGTTGTACTGTCAGAAGTGTTGGAAGGGGGTTGCTGCAACCACACATCTGTCCTTTCTTTTGGCCCGTCTTTTTTAGGTTTTACTCTTTCCAACTCTTGTAGTCAAAATACTTCTATTACATTTCTCTCCTTTTCCTTGTTTTTGGCAGAGTGCTTTCCCTACTTATCTGAGACTATACTTCAGCAGTTCTGACAACTGTTACTATTCTATCAATCATAAACCTATGCATTAGAAAGTATTTAATTGTTTTATGAAAGAGTTATGCAACGCTGTCAGACTTCACTCATCATGGATAGCATCTCCCTTTAATTAATGAAAATGCTACTACCTGCTTTGATTTTCAATTATGCTAAGACCATTCATAACCATATGCAAAATAAATCTTCCTCTTTGACCGGGGCAGGGGGAAGAGGAGAATACAAACTAGGTACTGGGTCTCTTAAGAATTTGTATTGGGTTTGCATGGTAAGGTGTTAGCAGCAGGGATCTGCAGGGGTGGCTGCAGTGAGAAGCTCCTAGGAGCTTTCCCCATATCCAACAGCTCACTCCAAAATGGACCTGATGCTCTCTAGGGCTTAGCCCTTTAGTGACAGTGGGAGTGCTCCTGGGATAATGTATTTAAGAAGGGAGGTGAAAAAAAAAAAAAAAAAGCTGTAGAAGAAGCAGCAAAGAGAGGAGTGAGAATGTTTAAGAGGAACAGCTCTGCAGACACCAAGGTCAGTGAAGAAGGAGGGGAGGAGGTGCTCCAGGACTGAAACAGAGATTCACCTGTAGCCCGTGGTGAAGACTATAGTGAGGCAGCCTCTTCCTCTGCAACCCATGAAGGTCCGTGATGGAGTGGATATCCACCTGCAGCCCATGGAGGACCCCATGCCAGAGCAGGGGGATGCTCTTAAAGGAGGCTCTGACTCTGTGAGAAGTCCACTCTGGGGCAGGCTTGCTGGTGAGACTTGTGAACCCCTGTGGGACCCACACTAGAGCAGTCTGTTCCTGAAGGGCTGCACCCCATAGAAAGGACCTGTATGAAAAACTGCAGCCTGTGGGAAGGACTCACTTTGGAGAACTTAGTGAAAGATTGTCTCCCATGGGAAGACTAGAACAAAGAAGAGTATGAGGAATCCTCCCCATGAGGAGGAAGAGCGACAGAGACAATGTGTAATGAACTGACCACAACCCCCATTCCCTGTCCCATGTGCCACTGTCAGGGGGAAGGCAGTGAAATCAGGAGTGAAGTCCAGAAAAAATGGAGGTGTGGGGGGAAAGTGTTTTAAAATTCGAGTTTATTTTCTCATTATCCTGCTCTGATTTGCCTGGCAATAAATTAAAATTTGTCCCCATGTAGAGTCTGTTTTGCTCGTGATAGTAACTGTGGAATGATCTCTCCCTGTTCTATCTCAACCCAGAAGTCTTTTATTATATTATCTCTCCTCTGTCCAGTTGAGAAGGGGATTGACAAAGCAGCTTTGCCAGCCAGGGTCAACCCACCACAGAGTTAGAGAGAAGCACTGCTGATGCTGCTGCTGAAAATGTAAGAAGAGGGGGAGGAATGACATCAAAAACATGAAGGATAGTGTTGTGGTTTAAGCCCAGCCGTAACTCATGCAGTCGCTCTCTCACTCCCCCCTGCTCCCAGGGGGATGGGGAGGAGAATCAAAAGAATGTAACTCCCACAGGTAGAGATAAGAACAGTCCAGTAACTAAGGTATAACACAAATCACTACTACTACCACCAATAATAATAATGACAAGGGAAACAGCAAGGGAAGAGAGCACAACCGCTCACCACCCGCCGACCGATACCCAGCCTGACCGAGCAGTGATCTAACTCTTCTGAGTCCCTGCCCCCAGTTTTTACATCCTGGGCATGATGTGCTGTAGTATGGAATACCTCTTTGGCTAGTTTGGGTCAGGAGTCCTGTCTCTGCTTCCTCCCAGCTTCCCCTCTTCCCTGCAGAGAGTGAGACTCAGAAAGTCTTTTGTCAGACTAAACATTTGAGCAGTAACTGAAAACATCGGGGTTATGAGCACTGTTCCCAGGCCAAAAGTCAAAAACACAGCACTGCACTACTAAGAAGGACAAAAACACAGCACTGCACTACTAAGAAGGAGAAAAAATGACTGCTACTGCTAAACCCAGGAGAGATAGTAAGCATTGCAGGTGAAATTCCAAAAGAATGAAAGTTTCATATCTTCTTTTGTGCATGCTTAAGATGGGACTTGACCTTTGGGAGATTTCATATGGTTTTGGGTGCAGATGTTTTTCTTAAGGGTAAAAATAGAACAAACTTAAACAAAAAAAGAAAGAAAATGAAAGACCTCAAAGTCATTATATTAGAAAATCTCACAATTTTTGAATCATTTCAAGACTCATAATACTACTTTAGATTCCCCTTTTTGATCACTTCTGATTGATGTTAATGGCACTAATTCTGTTCTCTTAAGCAGCATTTGTAGGAGTCGGAGAAGAATGACTCAAAATTGAAGCAGAACTACTGCAAGAGTAGAGAACAGCTTTCAGCAAAAGATAACTCTTACAATTACTATTTATGAACCAAGATTAGAAATCATTCAATCTTGTGTCAGTATCTTGGCAATGTCCTTTGCCCTGGTTCAGATTTTCAGGGATATTCCCTAGAGGAGACAAAAATGATCCTTCACCTTCTCAAGGGTATCCTTGATTTGCCCCATATCTGTTACTATTTCTTGTTCAAGTGTCAACACACATCAGGAATACATTAAATAGAAGGTTATTTTAACCTGAACCTCCTTGTACAGTTAGCACAGAGACAAGGTTTTATTAATGTAATTACATTTTACCACTCTAAAATGTCCACTGCACTGTATGTTCTGATGTACAAAACTTTTAATTTAATGCACTGCTCGTTTGTATTCAGCCTTCCCATTTCCTTCTAAGCAGCATGGTAGCATTCTCAGTATTTAAAAAAAGACCTGCTTCAAAGGATGCCATCTGAGGTTGCATGCCATTAAACGTCTGTATCTCCTTCTTTTCTGTTTTGTGTAAACACTTTCATACTATTTCACCTGTTCTTTCAATAAAGTTTTCCAAGCTAAGAAAGAAAGTATGGTGGATATTCCTAAAGTTTTCAGGGGGGTTTTAAGACATCTGTTCATTCTTTTTTTTCTTCAGGAAACCTTTGCCTTTAGTTAGGGATGTAGGCCTGCTAAACATTTTACATAGGAATATGCTAATGTTTCCAGTCATGAAAACATGCAGGCAAGAAAGATATTCTAAACTCAGGAAATATAAGCCAAATCACAGAAATTCAAATCATGGCATTAGAGATTAATAATTATATGAACCATGCAAAAATACTGATAGATTTCTAAATTAGGATTAGCCTAGGTACACTGAAAAACTATTATGCTAGAACTGCTGTGTACAAAACCCTGTAGAACAGACATGAATTTATCTCCTTTTTCATTGTCTCAAATGCAACATCCAGCCTGTTTAATCTGATACCGTGAAATCTGATAAAGAGCTCCAGTCTGACAGAGCTAGGTTTTTGCCTTTTTTCTTTTCTTCCTTTTACCAAGTGCTTTGTTTATGTACAAAAGTAAAACTACTTGGGAAAACCATACTTGTACTCTTTTTTCTTTCCATTTGCTGTATCTTTTTCATTTTTTGCAGTTCTTTCTTTAGTCTTTGTAAATGTTATTTGTCAATGTACTCTCCAGACATAGAGCAGATTGGATATTACTAAGCAGCATCACTTTGTCAGAGCTGAAAGGGCTCCCTAAGCCATAACATGTCTGGTGGCTGGTAAACGTGAAACACCAACCTCACTCTGTGGGTTGTTTCTCACAGTGTCGCTGCTCAGTCAGTCAACCTGCGGGGAGTAATTAAGTGTGAGTACAACTGACAAAGTCTGCAAAAGCAGCAGGAAATAATTTTACCAAGCTGATCTTTTTCATTATTCTCACTATTACTATTTTTATTATTTCTTTCCTCTCTGCTTTAACAAAACAAGTTGCTTCATTTCCCCTGTAGAACTAGTAGGCAAAAGCAGTGAGGTGCAGACAAATCAAGTAAAAGTCAGTCCTCTTAACCAGAGAAAAGCCTTTAGGTCACTTGCTGATGTGTTCATAATTAAGCAGTGTATCTTGGAGCTAGTTAAAGGTTAAATGAGTGGAAAGAAGGGGAATAAATGTACTGAAAAACAAAGAGACAGAAAGGAATGTAATCTTTTCAGAAGGTTAGAGATGGGACATGGTATGGTTTATTTTATGTGTGCACAGTCACAGGTTTGGAGTGTCCTGGAATGGACTGCAGAAGTTGCCTTGGCAATTCTGAAATAGGTAACAGCTATTGCAATACAGAGAATAGATTGATTCTACAAAAAAGCAAATTATTGTATATTAATGCATTAGAGCACCAGTTCATTAGACTTACTAAACATTATTAGCTGGTGAAATGACATTTCATTTTATGAGCCCAGTGGACAGTTTTTTTCTGGAGCCTTAAGTAATGGAAAGTGACCACACTGAATTAATAAGATATGGATTATCTAAAGTAATGCCTAAGGGGACTGCAGGTTGTCTCTCTATACACACAAATATAAGCACCCTGATTTGTATTAGCACATTCTGGTATGTACATGCTATCCTAAACCTGTGAGGTTTTGGCAGTTACATATTTACATACGCATCCACCCTCACAGGGCAACTGTGTTTCTCTATATGGTTGAGTTAAAATGCTATGAGGGAGAGGGCTATTGTTTGATTTTGGTTTTGGGGGTAGTTTTTGTGTGTTTCTATTTGTGTTGCAGTGAAAAAATCCCAAACCGATGACTTTTCAGAGCAGAATATGTCAATCATGCCTTCTTTTAACTAGTGTGATGTGTACAAAATCTTTATTGTGCTTTTGCCACACAACAGGCATTTGTTCTGAAGCATAATCATATCAGGGCTAGGAATGTCTAAGCATCATTTATCTAATTATTTAGATATATACATGGTAAGAAACCCACCCGGCTGATATGTTCTAATGCCTATGGCATGACAAACAAAAAAGCCTCAAAAAAGCTAAACCCATCTAAGGCACTGTAACTTTATGTTTTTCATTCTGTACCTAGTGTAAAGATATATAATCACTGACTAAAAGCCTAATGTGAGGTCAGGGATGTCTTTTACATTTTGTTAGATAGATTATGAAAAGGCTACTTGATATGTTTAGTTATCTAGATGCTGAGTTTTTATGAATTTACTTATACATTATTAGAAGAATATGTAAGTATTCAATAACTGAAGGCTGAGAAGCCTTGGCCAGCATAGTCTAGTGTGAGGTGTTTCTTATATCCTTCCATTTTTAACTAGCTCTATCCTGTAGGGGAAAAAAAAAACAAGAAAAAAAAAAAAAGACACCAAAATTGCTACACTGTTTTTGAAGAAAATTTTCGAAGAGTCTACATACTGCTCATCCCTAATAATACAGAGACAGTGTTCGAAATTAATTTTTAACATTTTTTGAAAGAATTTTCAGAGTCCGGTATAAGAGAGTTTTTCCTTTCTCTCCAAATATGAATGTCTCTCTCTTTCCCCATTCTGATCAGCTGCAGTTTAGAGCAAGAAGTGAAGGAATGAGAGACCTACACTGTCCTGTTATGCAGTCAATATTAAATCCTGGATTAGTGACAGGTTTAAGTTTCAGTATTTCATGATCCATCTGACTTCAAATGGATTCTTTATCACATTAGAAAGAGGAAAGTCTTCCCTTGCAGTGAGAGATGGCAATCTTTCCTAGGTCTGGCAGGCTGGAAGATATTGGGTTATAAAATCATGACACTGGAAAGCAATCTTAGGTAATATTTAGAGGACTGCACTGTTTGTTTTTTATAACTTTTCTCCCCCTCTAACCATTCAGAGTTCAATTTAATGTTAAGTTTCAGTCTAGAATGAAAAATAGACAAAGTTTTAAATGCTGTACTGATAAAATACATAACAGAAGAAAATTAAACCCAATGAAAATATAGAGCGTTTATGAATATTTATACTGCTTTATTTGAAAAAAACCCCATAAACATGTCTAAACATTATATGCCTCCAGGCACTAGCCGTCGAAAATGTTCCTCAAAAGAGATTCAGACTTGAAAATCTTGCATTTCAGGCTCAAGATTCATTGAATAGCAGTAAAAAAATGCTAAGTTTCCATATCTTACACTCAGAAGTTAAAAAATGAAAGTATCAGAAGTTAAAAAATAAAAGTATCAGAAGTTAAAAAATCAAAGTAACCTAAGAAGTGTCTTGCAGTGAAAGATTTGGGATCAGTGAGAAACTGAACAGGAGTAGGCATTGTGCACTCATGTATACTGTGCTGCATCAAAAGAAGTGTAACCAGCAGGTTGAAGGAGGTGATTTTGTCCCTCTACTCTGCTCTTGTGAGATTCCAGTTAGAGTGTTGTGTCCAATTCTGGTGTCCTCAACATCAGAACCACATGAAACTGATGGAACAAGTCCAGAGGAGGGCCACGAGGATGATTGACTGGAGCACCTCTCATAGGCTGAGAAAGTTGGGGCTGTTCAGCCTGGAGAAGAGAAGGCTGTGTGGAGACCTCATCGCAACCTTCCAATATCTGAAGAGAGCCTCTAGGGATGCTGGGGAGGGACTCACCTTTAGGGACTGTATTGAAATGAGTTCAGACTTAAACAGGGGAAGTCAGACATAAGGAAGAAGTTTTTTACTGTGAGGGTGGTGAGGCACTGGAATGGGTTCCCCAAAGAGGTAGTGAATGTTCCATCCCAGGCGGTGTTCAAGGCCAGGTTGGACAGTGCCTTGGACAATATGGTCTAGGGTGAGACATCCCTTCGGGTGGTTGGAAATAAGGTATTTTCCAACCCTAACCATTCTATGATACCTTGAAGGCAAAACAGGTAAGTGAATGTGGCAACAAGAAGAGAGATGTGAGATGAACAAAACCAGAGAACAGAGGGAACAAAAATATAATTTTACTTGTTAACTGGAATTTGTTCTGGAAGCACCAAGAGACAGCAAACACGGAGCCTTTTGATTCTGTTTCAGCAATGCTGCTTTCCAGTTGAAAAGCACACTTGCATGTACAGGACCTATTCTTTTTCAAAACTCAAGATAACCAGATAGGAACACTAACAATTGATACTTTTAAGTAAATATTTGGATTAACAAGAGGCATGAGAAACTTCATGGCAAATTATATTTTATTAAAATATGAAACACACATGAAATCATGAGCTTTAAGGAAAGTGTTTCCTCAGCCACAGCAACTATATAATATTGCAACTGCAGCATTATAATAAAATTTTGGTATGTAAAAAAATGCAAGTTAATTTTTTGCAGTGCTTATTATTTTTGTGATTTATTTTATATAGAAGTTACAAATTTGAAGTGTAAGAAATAATAATTTCTATATGTACTCCAATAGATAAATTTAGAATATTAAATATTATTTTCTTATTTTATTGTGCATGCTTGAGTATGCACTCATATGCACACACATGTGTATGATTACAAACATTAGATTAAAAAGACCATTAAATTTACAAAATATTTTATTTATGTGCAGAGGTTTGCATATTAATTCTTAGAATTATAAACAGATAGGCTGAATATATTTGAAAATATAGTGAACCAAGTTCTGGTCTTGCTAACACTAATACACTTTCATTTAGATGAATCAGAAATTAATTTAACCTCACTACCATATCTTTAAAGATTAATCAAGTAAATCTGTATCATAGCATTAAGCTTCATTTGGAAAGTTCACAATCCATAATGAATTCATTGCTAAAAATGCAGTTTCAGAACAGCTTACAGTTCAAATCATACATGTGCATGGAATAATTGATTTGTTCAAGCATGCCAATTTTAGAGATTACTTACAAATGAACATTAAAGTTCACATAATTCAAGTATTCTTTATAAGAGCACTGACTATTAAATAATAGCCTAGCTTTTAAGAAAAATTGCATCCAATACCAAGAATTAAAAACAGGTTCTAAGATTCAGATACTGATCTTTCTAAAAAGGCAGAATGAAAGCAAACACAAGACAAAAATCCTTTATAGTCACATACTCTCATTTTCTCCCTACTTTTCTTTCTGGGTTTCTTTCCCTTGTATTTAATTACATTTCATAATATGTAGCAATAATAATTTTTCAACAAGCGAATTTGGTTATGCTCATTTATTTTTTCCAACTTTGACCTTTATTATTTTGATTTTTTTTTTTACTTTGAGGTGGTTTTGCAACAGAATTAATTCTAATTTGTTTTATTAACTTAAGGTTGTCCAATGTTTTATATGTAAGAGGTTAAATACTGTTACTTTATCTTGTGAGGTCTAGAGGTCCTGCAGAATACTTAGATTTTACTAATGAACTATGAAACACAGATTTGGGTTTTGTTTTTTTTTTTTTTTTCGTATGGAATAATATGAATTGATTTATTGCACGAAACTTTACTTTTTCTAACAGTATTTAGTTTTTAAAATGTAACAATGAGTAATTTTTGCCTTTTCCCCATAGAAAGTCAATTGTAAGAATTTTCAAGGAAAAAAAACCCAGGTACTTTCACCTGAAAATTTCATAATGAAAATAGCAGACTAAATCAACAGAAAGGTCTTTTTTTTTGTGCGGTTTTGTTTGTTTGTTTGCTTTGTTTTGAAAGTTTTTTTAATTGGTCAATTATTTGAGTAATGATACAGAGACAAAGAAAGAATATATTAGTCCTAGACTCCTGTCTTACTTGGATAATGTGACCCTTGTTTTGTTTTGTTGGTTTTGTTTTTTTCTTTAGTTTTTAAACTTTGGCTATGTTATGATACATTACCATCTCGGTTAATCTCCACCTTTGTTCTTTGAGGAAGATAAAGGGAAAAAGAGCACTCTCATTTCATCACTGTCTCTGCAGCTTCACTTGGTCTTCTAGTAAAGAGAAGCTTAATTTCCCATCTGGTGACAGGAGGCAAAAGACCATAGATAAGCATGTACAACAGTCACTCAAACAGAAAAATAACCAGACAGTTTTGGCAATAAGATCACAGGAAGGACAAAAAGGAAGACTGGGATTAGCAGCAGCTCTGGCCATCTGGCTGCTGTGTGTACTGGTGCTTTTACGTCTAATAAAAAGAAGGTGGTAAAGTTTTAATACAGAATAATAATATGATGATAATCAGACATTTAGAGAAATGATTCATATTAAAGTGATTTTATAGTAAGTGGTGTGAGCTATTTGGAAGGAGTAGTGTTAAAAAAAAAAGTTATTCCTTTGTATGTAGAGGAGGTAACTGTTCACTCTGAAGTCCAACATGCAGAGGAAGTTAGGGTTGACAAAAGCCTGACTACCAGAAAGAAAGCACTAATGCAGCTGCCAGTACTCTATGGATGTACTGTAAACCTTGAAATCAGAATCAGCTGAACAAGACTTACTGGTGATTTCCAGAACAGGATAATAGTGTTAATTAAGAAGCAGAAGCTGCATGATTTGTAACTGTAGAGCCAACCTGAACACAAATAATATCGTATTTATTCTCCTTCCTATATGGATACATTGTTTAATGAACCATACTGTTCATGTGAAATAAATATTAAATAACATACATTTTATGCATCTTGTGACTTTATAAATATGCATATATTCAAAATATTAAGTAATTAATCTAAAGCATTGCCTTTTTCAGCATAGCAGATCCCTGTCTTGAGATAACTGATTTATTTACCAAATTTACTAGATAGGGATTTTCCTAGCCTGCATACTAAAGCATACAACTCGCATTTCCCTGACAAAAAAATCACAGATAGTTCAAAAAGCTTAAAACTGCCTGACTCATTATCCTATTGTTAAGGAAGACTTAATTAGGGAGGCATCTGCTTAAAATCAAAATATAAAAGGACAAATGTTGTGCAGCAACTTCTTGTTACTCATCAGTCGTGACTTTCTAATATATAAAAAAAAAAAAAGCAGAAAAAACAATCACCAATCAGTTGGAAGGAGCTAATTGAAAAGGCAAAGATGAGGAGCAAAAGAGACAGGAGACAGACATTTGGACATGGGTAAAAACGTAACAATAAACCAATAGCAGACAGTTGAAACTAGATGATCTTCAGGTCCTTTCCAACCCTAATTAATCTATGATTACATGATTCTATGATCTTCAAGGTGCATCCATAGAATACACCTGCAAATATAAAGGATGTAGGACAACTGGTTGTACTGCTGAAAAGGACCTGGACATTACAGTTCATCACAAAGCTGAGCAGATATCAAGAAGGTAATGCTGTAAGAGGCAAAAAAGGCAAAGCTCAAATATACAAACAAGGGAGGTATTGCCTGTGAAAACCACAAAACATTCCATTTTACGGTCTTCATAAGATATTGGTCACTGGGGGGAGTACTGCATTCAGCCTTGGAAATTGTAGGCTGGGAGAGAAATAGATGCCTTAAAGAGAGTACTAGAAGAAGAATAAAAATCAACATACATTGAGAATGCGTGGCATAGGTAGAAATGGAATAAAACTCATAACAGCTATTTGGTCTAGAAAAGACCAGACTGAAGAGCATGAGGAGAAGCCATCATAGCAGTTTTCAGATACATGACATGCTCCTGCAAAGAAGGGTGTCCTCTGTGACCTTCCTGAGTGGCCCTCTGTAAACATATGGAACCAGTCTGTGATGAGTAGAACAAGAAGATTCAGAATTAAACTGCAGCAAAGATCATTCAGGCTAGATTAAAAAAAAATAAAGTCCTTATATCAGTATACCAGTAAAACACTGGTATGAGTTTTGTGGAAGTACTACTATTAGACTAACATATCTGAAATGAAACAGATAACTTTGATCTTAGCTTGTACAAGGGATGGACAATATTACGATCAAAGCTATTCTCAGACTTATATTTTTGTAATTTTTCTGGATTGACAGAGGTTCCAAATGGAATAAAAATAACTTTTATATGCATCAAATCTTAACAGTTATATAGGATAAGCAAAAAATGCCCACAATTCTCACTGAACAAAATTCTGTAATGACATTTTCAAAATGATTGTGTCACCATTATGGGTGTACATGCTGAATGCATAGAGTCCACATAGCTTTGCTAAATCAAAAGCCAATGAAGAAAGAATAGAAATGTAGAGATATGCAATCAACTGATTTTTAGACTAGGGGATTACATTATGAACACCTCCACCAAAGTCTCATCTATGATAATGTAAATTATACTGCACACAAAGGAAATTGAGCTGCCCAGCATTATTGAGTTACTTGTGCCTCTGTAATTTGCTGCAACAGGTTTCAAGGTGGAAATGCTCTTTGGAAGCTTTTCTAACATCTACACACCGCACCTTGCAGCAATTTGCTGGCTGTGGCTGAATCTGCATTTTGCTACAGGGAAGATAAAATTTGCTATCACTATATGCAGTAAATGGTTCTTTGCATCAGTGGGCAAAAGAATAGTCAGGGAAGAAAAAGTGACTTCAATAACACTACAGGGTTTGAAGTGCCCTGACTTCCTCTACTGTTCTGATGATATGTTGCCTGGGAAATGTGGAAAAACAATAGTTTCTTTCCCGCACCTGTAAACTTCTTGACACAAAGAACAGTGATTAGCTATCAGGGAGCTGTGAATCATCTCCCAGTTTTGTTGACAAGTTAATATTCACGTCAGGGGGAGGTGACATGACACTGAAGTGATAATGTACACCAGCAACTTAAGACATGATCATTCGGACTGCAGTACCGCATCCCTCTCCCATACCCTCCTTCTACCCTACCCTTCCTGTGCAAAAGCCAGGGAGCTGGTTCAATCACATGTAGAAGTGATGGCTTTTCAACTCAGAGGATTCTTTGCTTTTGCTCCTTTCTGACCCAATCATGCTGCTTGAAGTCAGCTGATATGGCTGTTTTGTATCTGAAAAGTAACCCTCTGAGCTTCTAAAAGACCATCAAGGACTCTGAGATGTCAAGGTCTGCTGCTAATGGTTTCAATAGGTAACAGGCCCTCCCTTTGGCCTGTCACTGAAAGAAGGGAGAAGGAAAGCAGGTGACACTGGAAAAGGATGCTTGCTGGTGCAGAAAAAAAGGACAACCTCTGATTTTAAATGGGAAGAGACAGAAGAATGCTACTGGAGGGGAAATCTGCAAGAGACCTGAGCCTGGAACCAGCAGCATGGGATCACCCTGCTGCAGAGGCAGCTTTGGTGAAAAAAAAAAAAGGAAAAATGATTGTTTAGGGACAGGAGTTCATGGGTACATAGCATAGTTAGCTGCTAACAGCTAATATCATTAAAAGTGTTCAAAGCATTACTATCAGTGTCAGCTGTTACCACTGTTGTATATGTTAGGTCACATGTCTCTGAAAATCTAACCCTTATGCAGCACTGGTATGCAGTCTTGTGAAGCATTAAATATATGAAGCAAAGAAGCAGGGGCACTGCATTTGTTGTATTTAAAATCAGAAATGTTCTAATAATTTATTAATGAATTCATACTAAATAAAGGAATAAGTGAGAAGAGCAGGGGCTCAATGACATTTTGCATATCATACACAAGACCTTGGTACATATTAGTTTGTTCTACCTTTTCCTTAATCCCTGATGTCACCAACATTCATTTTAAAAGCTTGCATGGGATTTATTCTTTTTGTTTCCATGGCAGCAGCAAGACTGATTCCTCAGATACAGAAATATCCATTTATTCTGAAAATTGCTTCCTGGCAAAATTGCCTTGGATCAGAATTCTGCAATTGAACATAGAGTAATTTTATCTTTACATATATCATGTATAGAGTTCTTTTTGTATGTAGTCAAGGACAGAGACATTTGGCCTGCTTCCTGGGCTATCAATTGTACTAGCTGATGATATTGTTGTGCTTCAGTTTCTATCTTGAATTAGGAGTTAACATTTTTGCTGGCCTTTGGACTAGCATAACCACATTTTTGGCTGTGCAGCTTGCAGCATTTCTGTTTCAAGCAAAATGAATGCAAATTCTGTTACTTCAACAGAGGAAAGCAAGAGCACATCTGCTATTTAGCGTATTTGATCATTTTAGTTGAATGATGACAGAGTTTGCAAGGAATTATTTATCTGATTTTGTGGATTCATCTTCCAATCAGTTATTCAAAAAGTTGCAGATGATATTTTTTTTTGCATTTGTGTTGGGCCTCATTCTATTTTACCAAGCACTTAATTAATCTTGCAAATCAATATTAAAAAAAAAAAAAAGAAACCCCTTTGCCTTGCTTGCTAAGCCATCCATTTTATTTACAATTCCTTCTTATCCTTGATTAAAATTGAAATCAGATAGATTTGCCTGCAAGCATGAGGGAAATCACGCTCAGACACCTGAGTGGAAATGAAATTGGACCAGGAATAAATGCTTCTAGGTTAGCAATTGTGATAAGATAAATGACAGAGGTAGGGGTGAAGAAATAAATACTGTGACCATGTCCTCAGTGTTTTCCTATGGTCAGCAGCTCTGTCTTTTATTTATTCACTCTGTACACTTTCAGCCTCTGACACAGTAACAGGTTAAGCTATGAAATGCCACTCATTTACATGGGGGTAAAATATTCAAATGACTTGCTAAAGGAGCTTAAAGCACTATAATTAACCCATCACAAAATAAAATATACCACAAATGCTTTTTAAAGTTTAATCTACTAATGAAGCTCAGCATGAATTAACATTTTCCCCATTTTTATGTGTCATACATCAGTGGTTAGATAAACATGCTGATTGCCATCAGTTTTATGTCACTTTGAGAGTCCAAGTTGATAACTGCCATTAATCACAATCTCAGCGGCACAGCACTTTGAACATATCTACCACAGAGCTCTGACAGCAGTGACCAGTAAGGGACATAACTTGTTCTGGCGAATATAAAAAGATGTGCTGCATTGTTTTATCTGCATGCCATTTCAACCACAGAGTAACTCTAAGAACCATGAATATTAAGGATGCAGTTTGTATGCTTTGTAGTCAGGATAATTTTTTCCCTTAGGAGCTAAAGTAGAAACTTGTAGGGATTAAATCAAGAGTGGCTTTGTTCATGCTCATTCATACTGCATTAGCTATGATAAAAGCCCTCTTGCCTGTGAGGCCATATATTTTCTAACTGAGAGTCAAAGGGAGATAAACTGTTGCAGAAAAAGTAAGCTATGCACTAACAAATAGGAGAAATACCAGTACTGGAAATATCATTATCAGGAATTGTTCATTAAAGAACTTTGGCCCCAGTTCAGCAATTTCACAACATTCTAGGTCTAACAATGGAGCAATTACTGAGCATAAAGCTTCTAAACAAAAGACAAAATTAAACATGAATTGTTTCAAGCTTCATAATTTTGATAACTCGTCTGTCATCTGTGGATTTTGCTAGGTTTTTTTCTTTTCTTTGAGGGGAAAAGAAAAGTTTGTGTTTCTCTGAACATTGAACTAATATTATTGACTCTACAGGAAATTATATATTGCTTGCTATATTGTGCACCTGCAAATAGTATCCACAGTTACATATGGGACTGGGATCGGGCCTGGGATGAGGTGAACATCTTGAAACAGTAAGGAACAAATGGGCATAACTAGATCCTGTTCTTGTTTGAAAGATCAAAGGAGAACTTTCGGGACTGGTAAAACTAAAGGATGAGTGTCATGGGTTCAGCAGTAGCAGTCATTTTTCTCCTTCTTAGTAGTTGGTGCAGCACTGTGTTTTTGACTTGCGGCCTGATAACAGTGCTGATAACACCAATGTTTTTAGTTATGGCTTAATGATGTTTGGTCTGGCCAAGGACTTTCTGAGCCTCATGCTCTGCCAGGGAGGAGGGGGAGCCGGG